>JAVGVS010000105.1:1365163-1464216 GCA_032718565.1 Distichodus sexfasciatus | reverse complement strand
ATCGACATGAAACCAAGACCATTGGATTCGGGGTGGAATTCCGCATCCGGTGGTGTACTCACTTTGTCCTCGAAATTGGCCTCTCAAGCCTATAGTACTAAAGGGTTTTTTGCGCATATAAGACACTGAGAAAATGCACTAACATGCCCAATATCACACAGACACACCATTTTCTCAGTCCATGAAAACGCGCTACCCAGCGTATAGACACACAGGTAGCACTTTTTCTCGGGCAAATTAACAAGTGAAACGTGCTATCCTGTGCGTAGTAAGACATGTACTGCATTTTCTCATACGTAACACACTGAGAAAACACACTAACCTGCGCAATATCACACAGGTAGCGCGTTTTCTCAGGCGAATTAACAAGTGAAAACGCACTACCCTGTGTGTAGTAAGACGTACTGCTTTTTCTCAGAAGTAATACACTGAAAAAACGCACTAACATGCTCAATATCACACAGATAGACTGTTTTCTTGGGCCGTGAAAATGCGCTACCCAGCGCGTAGTCACACAGGTAGCGAGTTTTCTCAGGCGAATTCACAAGTGAAAATGCGTTACTCTGCGCGTAGTAATAGATGTACTGCATTTTGTCAGACGTGATTCACTGAGAAAACGCACTACTTTTCTTCTGCGCACAATGGGGCTGACGTTACCTGCTCCAGTTTCGAGCAGCCTGTCTATGCACTGACGATTCACTTTCCTTGCATTTGCTGAGTTGGAGGCAAACCTGGAGCGGATTTCAAGTGGTATGTGTATTCTCCTATCAATTAAGTGGAATAGATTCTTTCACGAAACAGCGCTGGGTGAACTAATATTTTATGTTAAAAATGGGGGGGTCCAAACGAATAATTATGAAATGTGAAGAGGGCACTTCAGATTGAATGGTGGCAAAGCCCATGGTTTCTTGTGGGCTTGATGCTCTTTGTTAAGAGGCATTTTGGAGCTTTGTGAGGAACAGGCTCCTCTGGAAATCAGACAGTAATTGTTACCTGGAGGAAATGGATGTGATCCTCTGTGTGTGAAAGCTGCTGCAGTTGCTCCAGGACTCCTTCAGCTCGATTCAGTTCAGCCTTCTCCTGATCTCTGATCAGCTCTGTCGCCTCACAGCGCTTCTTCTCAAGCTGGCTGATCATCTCAGTAAAGATCTTCTCACTGTCCTCCACTGCTGCCTGTGCAGAGTGCTGTTAGGAGACACAGAGACAAGAGCCAGATCAATTTACACCTCCACCATCATTCCCTCTCTTACTCTCCACCTTCACCACCTGCTCTCCATCCTGTGTGTGTGTGTCCTAACTGAGGTGTGTACATAGGTTCTCTGAACTGAGTGACAACAGTTCAGTTGAATACACATCACCGTCGCGGTGATGCACTTTATTTTTGCTGCTATATGGACTATTTCCTCCAAAAATGACTGCTGACACAACACTGCAATACTTATTTTTGTGCACTGCTGCCACTATTTGCACAAATATTGAACATTGATGTATAAATAGGCTGGATATAGAATTCTTTTCATACTATGACTGTTTCTAACCTCTTGCACATCCAGTGTAAAAGTGTAAAAGTCAATTTCCTCATTGTAGGTAATAGTGCTTCCATACTGTCTCTCTATCTACCTCTGTTTCTAGTTCTAGTTCTAGTTTAAAGTTATATTTAATATTCCATGTCTAGTTTAAAATGTACATTTTGTAATTTATTAGGGGGACATGCAGTGGAACACTGCGTGGAACCCTATTGGAATCGTGCTGATTTTTTTTTTCTGCCTTAAAACGCATTGTGGAGAAAAAACTGTAAGACCTACAGCTTTGAAATTTGGCAGGTAGGTCCGGTACCCCACCCACTACTCAGGCAAAAAAATTCCACCAAAATAAGCTATTTTGCATTTTTCAAAAAAAAATTAGCATTTTGCCTAATAACTTTTGAACCGTAGCTCAGATTCTCAAAAATCTTATATCATCTTATTCCTTGGGTCAAGACGAACATTTTAGACCCTCGCATCTATTTCTGCCATATTTGATTTTTCGCTAATTTGCATAAAATGAAAACCCATCTTTTTTTAACTAGTCCCTGGATTGTTGTCCAATCTGCATGCAACTGGTATCATTTGAATCCCAAGACATTCTTCTTTAATTATTATTGAGCACATTTTTAATTTACGTCTTCATTTGGCTGTAATATGCAAATAAATATGGTGGGCTTGGCATAGGACTGCAACGCCACACACTGAGTGTCATAGAAATCCGGCTCTGGGTGGGCTATAGCTTTGAAATTTGGCAGGTAGGTCCAGGACCTCTCCCACTACTCAGCCAAAAAAAAAGCACCACTCTGCCAGTTGGTGGCGCTATAATAAGCTATTTTGCGTTTTGCCTAATAAGTTTTGAACCATAGCTCAGATTCTCAAAAATCTTATATCATCTTATTCCTTGGGTCAAGACGAACATTTTAGACCCTCGCATCTATTTCTGCCATATTTGATTTTTTGCTAATTTGCATTATATGCAAAACCATCTCTTGCGAACTGGTCCCTGGATTTTTATCCAATCTGCATGCAACTGGTATCATTTGAATCCCAAGACATTCTTCTTTAATTATTATCAAGCACATTTTTGATTTACGTCTTCATTTGGCTGTAATATGCAAATAAATGTGGTGGGCTTGGCATAGGACTGCAATGCCACACACTGTCATAGAAATCCGGCTCTGGGTGGTCTTTGAAATTTGGCAGGTAGGTCCGGGACCTCTCCCACTACTCAGTCAAAAAAAAAATTGCGCCACTCTGCCAGTTGGTGGCACTATAATAAGCTATTTTGCGTTTTGCTAATAAGTTTTGAACCATAGCACCCTAGATAAAAGGATGAAACGTGTCATTTTTCAACATCTGTCCACTTCGATTTGTCAAAAACTGATAAAGCTGCAAACTGCACAGCCCCGGTAATCACTGCTTGCAGTTATATTTATTGTTTATTCCATGTGCCTTAATTGTTCTTTGTTCCCTTTTTCCTACTGCACTGTAAAAACTGGAGCCACGTCGTCTCGTCTCTCTGTATATCTGTACAGTATATAGCAGAGATGACAATGTTTACTTTGACTTTTGACTTTGACTTTGAATATCTGCTCCAGCAGCTCTCTGTTCACTACTCACCTTAATAGTGATCACAGCCTGTTTCACCTCCTCCAGCTTCCTCTGTTTCTCCTGCAGTCTCTGCTCACATCCAGTCTGAACCTTCTTTAACTCACTCTGGAGACACATACACTGCCCTCCAAAAGTTTGGAAACGCCATAGCAAAGTGGGGTTTTGGACAGTATTGCCATGAATTCTTTTTAATTTGTGATAATGTTACACTGATAAGGGACAACACAAACTACCAAAACATATTTTATTGCATAAACAGTTTATATATAGAAAATACTTAAATTTTGGATTCATCAAAATATCCACCATTAGCAGCTATTACAGCTCTGCATAATCTGGGCGTCCGAGCCATCAGTTTATTCAAACCTTGACTTGATATATTATTCCAAGCCGCCTGAAGGATTGCCCAAAGATGATTCACACTGGTTGGAAAGTTCTTACAGACATCACGGTCCAGTTCCGCCCATAGTAGCTCAATTGGGTTGAGGTCGGGTGACTGGGGAGACCATTCCATGAGAGACATGATGCCAACTGACTGTTTCCTCTCCAAATAGGATTTGCACAGTTTGGAAGTGTGCTTGGGGTCATTGTCTTGTTGGAATGTGAAGCCGTGACCAATAAGGTGCTGACAAGAAGGAACAGCATGTCGTTGCAAAATGCTGTGGTATCCATGCTGGTTTAATATTCCTTGGACATGATACAGGTCACCAACTTTTCCTGCTCCAACACAGCCCCAGACCAACACACTGCCACCTCCATGCTTCACAGTGGGTGTGATATAGGTTTTAAAAACCTGGGCCAAGTTTAAACCAGTAACCAGACATCACAGCTGGCAGAGGGGCACGTCTGACTTTGACATGTATATATTTCCATTATTATGTAATCAAAATAAAAATTATTATTGCTGGTATCCACAGATAATGTCAAGTTACTTTAATATATTTGCACCAAAAAATGAGGATTTATGCTGATATCGTCCAAAACCCCACTTTGCCAGGGGCGTGTCCTAACTTTTGGAGGGCAGTGTACATTACATCCTGATGTTTAATGTGAAATATCTGGACACTTTAACAGACTCCAGAGGAGTTGAAAGAGGTTTTGAAGGAGCTCTTTTAAGATCAGAAATCTTCAACTAGTGATCAGCTCCATCTTACAGCAGTTAGAGTTGCTAGACAGGCTGCTAGATGGGTGTTGGCTGGGTGAAAGAGCGCTGCTTCGTCTGACTAGTTCATTACTCTGCTTGAGTCATGACATGTCCATGTATCACCTTCATACTCATATAACATTCATCTCCATTGTATTATTCAGAAATTACAGTTGAATACCAGGATTTTTACCTGTCTCTTTTCTCTCTCTGCTACAACTGTGACTGTGTCATGGCCTTTATGTTTGTCCATCGTACACAAATAACAGATGCAACTTTGGTCAGTACGACAGTAGATCTTTATAACTTCATGATGTTTAGAGCAGATCTTCTCCTGCAGGTTTGTGGAGGCTTCAACCAGCTGGTGTTTCTTAAAGGTTTGATATGAGTTTCACAGTAAGATGCCAGATACACCAGACAGGACTTGACAGTTTTGTTCCAGTGCAGAAATCACACTCCACATCTGCAGCTCCTGCGTAACAGTGAGCAGCAGAAGCAGCTTGGACTTCTGTCTTCTTCAGTTTCTCCACTACTTCAGCCAGCATGTTGTTTCTGCGTAGAACAGGTCTTGGAGTGAAAGTCTCTCTGCACTGGGGGCAGCTGTAGACTCACCTCTGATCCTCCTGATCCCAGCAGCTGTTAATACATACCTTACAGAAACTGTGTCCACAGGGAACGGTCACTTCAGAAGCTCCAGACACACTGGACACATGACCTCATGCTGAGAAAAAGTGGCCATTTTCCTGCACTTTGAAGACAGAACTCAGTTCCTTTTCTCTGAACTGAGTGACAACAGTTCAGTTGCATATGTGTAGAATATTCCTGATCTCTGACTTCGCTTCATTTGCAAAAATGGCGATAAGACCCTGAAGGGGGGCGGGCAGTCTGTGTGTGGCACCTAGGGACTGGTCGTTCGCATCTTCTACAATTTTTTTGCGGGCTTCAGGAATTCTAGCAGATTGAAGGGTTGCTAACATTGCACCAGTTCCCGTCAGTTATATAGTCTATTCGCCTTGTCTTTACTAAGTTAAAGCAAATTAAAAGCAAAGATCAGAATTTAAGCCTCTTCTGAAAGTTCTGGCTGGGGTCACACTCGCACGTGCCTGCTTGGCGACAGTAACGCAGGGCTGCCCGCAGACATGCCTGACTATAAATCGGCGTACTACATAGGAAAATAGCCCGTTGCCGATATGTTAAAAAAATGCCAAATATCGTCAATTATATTGGTCAATCTCTAATATAGGGGGCACTCTCTGGCAGGACTCTGGAATGAACTCCTTCTACCCTGACAAGAGATGCAGGGAAACAGCCAATTTTCATCACTCTTTGCCATAAAATACTGTAAACTCCTTCAAAGTGGCCACTGTCCTCTTGCTAGGCTCTTTGACCATTTTCCTCCTTGCTCTTCCTTCCAGACTGTCGGGTGTGTGTAGGGACATAGTGGTGCCAAACAACTGACACTTCTTTATTATGAACTTTGCTGTGCTCCTAGGGATTGATAAAGCTTTTGATATTTTTGTTTACACCTCCTGCCTTATGCATCTCCACAATTCTATCCGTGAGATCTTTTGAAAATGGTTTGCCACCATCATCGTTTACTCTCAGTTGCACTACCAGGAAGAGCTGTTTTTACTGATCACAGGTAGAAGCTATTAACCATGGTGTGCAATTTAAAGTTTATGATACTAAAGGCAAACTTTCATGTCATCCTTTAGAGATGGTTAATGATTTTGAAAACATTGAGAAAAGCTACCAAAACAAAAATCTTTTACATCAATCAATTTCTTGATGTTGACAAATACATGTACTGCAATAAAGGAAACATTTTATTCTGTATGTTAATTTTAATCAATCATAAAACAAAAATCACTTTGAGTTTACTTAACAGATGAAGGAACTTGTTTTTGCTGATAAAACCTTGAAGTGTGGTATGTTGCTTTAAAGCAGTATAAGAAAATATTTTGTGAAATAAGAAGCAATCTTAGATACAATACCAAGCATTTCCAGTTCATATTGGATGGATCAGAAATATATTTAAATATAACATGTAAAGGATGATTATGTAGATATACAATCCACAATATAACAATAACATTTAAGTACAGTAATTGTAATTAAGTAAAACTGGTTTAAGGAAAATATTTAAGTTGCTTCACAAAAGTGTTTTAACCCTAGAGTAGCAAAAGCATAAACCAATATTGAATGCTATAATGAAAGCTGTATGGGTTGATCTGGTAATATGTTTGTAATTTTCTAAATTTCTCTAGACTTTGATGTAGTTGATAAATTTTTAGGCATCAACAAAACTATGTAAATAACAATTTTACCAGAAATACTTTTTACAGGATAAAAGGATGAGTGCATGACTGCCATTTAAAAGATGTTACATTTCAACCAGAAATTTGAACATATTGTTGTACTATTCACATGCAGCACTATGAAAAAGTCTTTGCTCATTTTCATGAGTTCCTCTATTATTATTATTATTATTAATAACCTTCAATTGTTTCTGATCTTCAAACAAATCTAATAGAAGACAAAAGACAGCCTGAGTAAACACAATACACATCTATTAAGTGACTTTATGATTTATTGCAGAACAAAACTCCTCAAAAGCTATATCACCTGTGTGAAAAAAGTATTTGTCCCCTAGGCACTCAATAAATCCATAAACATATTAATTAAACTAGCCACACAGTTTGGCAGATTGGCATATTGATTGCTACAAGCCTCTTTGTATCTGGACATCACTTGAATACAGCCTTTCCAGCAATCTAGTAAAGCAGTGAAGGACGTCTCACAATAACTGAGGGGAGGATGAATTCACAGGTGGCCCAGCCAAGTATTACTTTTTCAACAGTGTTGTTAACAAAAATGAATGGCAAAGGGGCAAATACTCTTTATAGCATGTAACCAACAATGAGGAAGACTAAATTAGATTTGAAGAAGAATATAATAGCAGTGGTGATGCAGTAGTTATTACAGCTTTTAACACAAAGATCAGTTTCTACTGTAAATAATGACTGATTAAAAATAAATATTGATACTCTCAAATTTAAGCATAAGAGCCTGTGTCCACCAAACACATTTTTTGAGCTGAGAGCACCCATTTGTAATACAAATCCTATGAGCTTCAGCGTTCAGAGCACCATGCGCCTTTAGCAGAAAAAAACCCATCAGTGAAGATGTTTTTTACTGCCGTGCTCAGAGCGCCTCGAGGTGAAATTCAGTGCAAAAAAACAGGCCCTACATCTCAAATCTTGCTGACTAGCAAGCTAGGACAAGACCACATGCACACACATATTGCTGTTAACCCACCCAAATGAGACAACATAGTCCAGAAATACAGCTGCACACAGTTTCAAGTACACTTGACCCGGAAACGGCAGCAAAGTGGCACACAAACATAATGGGATTAAATGTGCTCTAGTATGTGGTGCCTGAAAATGTATCCTACACACACACACACACACACACACACACACACACACCCTAACATATTTAGTTCAAAGTGAAAGACAGTTGATAGATAGTTATTAAAATGAATGTCATGAGACATAAAGCTCAAGTTATATACTGAACAGGCACATACTGTATGTTACACAACTCGGCTCCCCAAAGCTTTTTATCAAGGTAACCCAGCTGAAGAAAACGCTACACTGCTTAGCAATGAAGAAAAGCAGCATTAGAGGTGCATTTTATATAAATAAAATAATAGAACATTTATCTCTGGTCTCCATCTCTGCATCCCCCCAGTAAAAACATGTTGACAACTTGAAAATAGAAACACGCTTAAGACGCTTAAGAAAACATTTGTGTGCATCAAACAAAAAAAACAAATGAACAATTACCAAACTAACTGGCTCAGCGGTGACAAAAAACAGCAATCCAGGTGAGTGAGGGATATGCATGCTGATGAAATTAAATACAGTGGATAAGGCAATGACTTTTGATAAGGGTAATAACTGACTTTTCCCAGATATGCTAGATGATGTAATGCTAATTTGTGATGATAAACAGTGTGCAGTATTCCTGCATTACTTGCTGTTAGACAGTGAAAATCCCATGGGCTTTTAAAAAGCAGCTCAGCTTTTGACCTACACTTGTTCACACAGTGGAAGCTTTGGTGGAAGATCTTGGCTGTCAGCAAGGTTCAGCTTTTGTCTTGAAAAACATGGTTAAGTTTATAAAACTGAAAACATGAACGCTCAGACATGCTTGTTCAACCTGATAATCAGTGTTACAACTTCTGTGAAGTAATTTCTTGCATTTTTGTCAAATTTCTGTGTAATTTTAAAAGGATACATTGAGGAACTCAACTCCTCCAGCTAGGGAGAAAAATACAATTTAGTGAAACAATTCAATTAACTGAAATATAAAATTATACACAGCAGGAAGTCCATATGTAACTAAACACTCAGAATGATGATGATGATGATGATGACTGCGCCTTAGATTATAAAGTTTGCATTAAATGTTTACAGTACAACTTTATTCATGAGAATACTACAACCACTTTATAACTTTATAACCACTTAATTACCAATACATTACACTGAATTTTGGGTGTCAACCTTTACCCATTAGCACTTACATTCAGTAGAAGTTTATCCATATTGGCATCACAAGCAAGCTTGCGTTGGTCCTCTGGCATTTCATCCACTTCCCCATAAAGGTCAAAGTGCAGTCGAGCTAGTTTCTCCTGCATCTCACGTACATGCTCCATTTGATCAATAGAACACTCATTTCCTTTAGTAGAAACGGAAAAAAACTTAAATATATACACAGCTGCTAATTAAACTATTCAGCCTGCTTACCTTTAAGAGTAAGAAAGTGCACTCTTTCAATTCTAGGGTTTAACATACTAGGACATAATAAAAAATTACAAAGGAAAGGTAAAAATTCTAAAATAAACAAGTTTCTAAAATGATTTAAATTCAACTTCAAGTGTATAAAAACATACAACAGATTCAACTGTCATTATTTATTTTAAAAAAAAAAAAAGGCAAAATAGAGCAACCAAGTGTGAAAAACTAAGTACACCCCTGATGATTCCGTGGGATTTAAAAAGCATAAGCATCAGCCAAGTGCTGCAAATCAAATGCACTTAATTAACTGACCATCAGCAAGTGTGACCACCTCTATAAAAGCAGGAGGTGTGGCAGTTTGCTGAGCTGGAGCATACAGCTGTGTGTTAACACAATGCCAAGGAGGAAAGACATCAGCAATGGGTTAGGGTTAGGGTTAATCCTAATCCTAATCCTACATCTCAGACTCTGCAGGGCGTTCATGACAATACAATTAGGAAGACACTGGACAAGTAAGGCTTGTTTGTAAGGATTGCCAGGAAAAACCCTCTTCTCTGTAAGCAGAATACGGCAGTACGGCTTAGATTTGCAAAGTTGCATCTGAACAAAACACAAGACTCCTGGAACAACGGGCCTCGTTCACCAAGATCTTCTTAAGAGTTTTCTTAAATTTGTTCTTAAGAAATTTCCATCAAATTATCTACATCGGATTCATGACGTGTTCTTAAGCAGCAAACTCGTTCGCACCTGTGTTCCTAAGAATGACGAATCCCACGTGTTCTGAAGTGAAACCAGTGTTTCTGAACTAGCATAAATGCCCCACAATGTCCCATAAAGGGCCATGAGACCGAAGGCGCACGTGCAAAAACTCGGGCTGAGAAGAATGTCAAATAGACGCGCAGATAGTCGTCGTGGCCAAATCAGCACAGCTGCCATGAAAAGCACCTCCGTCACAGGTTCTTCATACATCATAGTCATCAAAATGCACTGTTTAATTCAAACATATAGACAGCAATATTTCATGCAACTGTGATAAAAAAAATAACAGAAAGACTCTTGTTCTCTGTTTCTCGTTGCACTGTGTAAACTGGAGCCACGTCATCTCGTCTCTCTGTATATCTGTACAGTATATAGCAGAGATGACAATAAAGTTGACTTTGACTTCGACAACCCACACAAACCCATAGCGTTCTTATTCTACAACACACTTAGTACAAATTAAAGTCATGTTTCTTTTGGCGTTTAGTCAATGAAGAAGCGAATTGGACGTTAATCCTGTCAATTAATCACTGAACAAGGCAGGATTTAATCCTAATTTAATGCTGGTTGCACCATGAAAATGATTTTTTATTATTAATATATATAAATCAATTCTTATTATTATTATTATTATTATTATTATTATAAAAATTAAGTTAAATAATTATAAATATCAACAATTAAGTTTACATTCATATGTATAGATTTATTAAATAATACATTCTTTAAATAATACTTTATTAATTTTAAGGTTCTTCTTAAAAGACCAACAATAGACAACAATTTACAATTAACAAAACTGCAACAACCAACTAATTTCAACAAACTATCCTCACTGAAATGTGCGTACGACTGGTCTTGAGTGTGCGTAGATTCTATTCTTAGCTAAGAACAAATTCCAGATCAGATAAGAAAACATTGGTGAATCTTCGTAAAATGTGCGTAAGAGTTCGTAAAATTTGTTCAAAAGAACGGTTGGTGAATGAGGCC
The DNA here is from genome assembly GCA_032718565.1 of Distichodus sexfasciatus. NCBI lineage: Eukaryota > Metazoa > Chordata > Actinopteri > Characiformes > Distichodontidae > Distichodus > Distichodus sexfasciatus. The sequence continues at coordinate 1,453,378 of JAVGVS010000105.1, read as the reverse complement.
CAATGATCCCAAATCTACGTTAAGAATGGGGTGAAAAGAAAAGAATCAAGGTGTTACACGGCCCAGTCAGAGTCCAATCTCGTTTAATTAAATGTCGTAAGAGGACTTTAAGAGCTTATATAACCATCGTCTGTAAACCAATGAACTGAAGCAATGTTAAAGAGTGGCTAAAACCCCTCCACCACAATGTGAGAGAATTGAGCAAATCCTAAGCAGAAAACCACTACTCAACTTATTGTTGCTAAAAGAGCTTCACAAGCTACTGGAATCATGGGATGTACTTGATTGTACATGTACACATGGCTTCCATTTTATCTTTGTTTTGTTTACTAAATAATGACTCGATGGAATCTATTGTGCTTTTGTACACTTGAGGATAGATTTAAGTCATTTTAGACCATGGTATGGACCAGATCATTTTTATTATGTCCAGAAAGTATGAAAATAGTTTCATTACTGAATGACGTTGCATTTTTATGTGACAGCGCTATAAAAGATACCCTATGTTGTATGTTAGTATGTTTATAAGTGGTCGAGGTGGGCATTTTAGGGTATTTATTAAAGTTGTTTTTCAACTTATATTGACATATAGATATAGATAGATAGATGGATAGATGGTTTTTATATCTTTCTGTCTCATAAACCAAACACTTCTGATATCAAGGTCATGCATCTTACCAAAGGCCTGCAGTTTTCCAGAGTGAAAGTCACGTTGAGGAGGCTGAGCAGGCTCTTTCTCCATCTCCTGCACATCTGACACATCTGTAAGGAAGGAGTGCTGGATAGGGGCAGTCTGGTTACTCTTATTTGAGTGATTGTGTGGTCGTGGCTTATCTTTCACCCCTCTACAAGATACACATTTTTAAAAGATCTCAGTTTTTTTCTATTTTAGTCAATAAAAGACCTTTTTGTTCAGAGATCTCTGTCCATTACGTCTCTCATCAGTGTACGCAAGATATGAGTCTAAGGTCAATCTTAAGGAAAAGTGTACATCATTGTTGCAAAACTATGTACTGCAAACAGCACTGAACACCTGCCATGTAGCACAAATGTAGGCTCAATGTTACAATGCAGCGCCAATACAGCATATAGTGGCGAATATTGCATTACCGATGACAATACCTTTGATATCTTGATTCTTCTGATTTGAGTATCCCAGCACCAGTATCCAAAAACCTCTGCTAGAGTTAATGCTTTTCTCCGAACTGGGGCGGAGCACTCTGGTTGGTTATAATCTAGGGTCGCCTTTTCTTTATTTCCTCTCCTCCATTTTGACAAACTCTCCTTTCAACTCCTCCCCAAATTGTGAAAAATAAGAGTCAAACAATCTGAGTGTAATTGAATATGGAAAGAGTGAGTTTAAACTAAAACTCTTAACTATGCATAACTCTGTGAAATATGTGAAAATATTGCGCTGGTAGTACAAATTATTCCTGACTTTAACCCTTTCTGTTTACGTAAGGCTGTCAGTCTTATATTATACTGGATTAACCCTGCTACTTTATCTACTCCGTCAAATTACCTGATCGCACTCCAGAACACAATCTATTTCGACGTGATTAGCACTAACCCAATCTGAAGCCGAAGCTGCTTCATAACTCGTAAAATAGTGTTGAAAAATACTTTGGCATACAGTTGAGTTATGTATCTTAACAAAGGCCTGCACAAATCAGTCGACATAACTTAATTCATATCATAGCCTGCAATAAGCACGACGGGACCGCTTACCACTAGACTGTATGCTGTTAAACTGTGCCAGATGTAAACATGGACGGGGTCCTTGAAAACGGGACTAGCGCTGGTCAGAAAGTTCACACACAGCGCTTTGGAGCGGTCACTTTCAACGTCCACGGCCGGCGCTGCTGCAGCGCGAGATTCCCGTCAGATCTCGCGAGTTGTGCGTTTACGTATTAGGGCTTACCGCCACGAAAGAACGGCGAGAGAAACGCAACATTTCGATATCACCCGATGACAACACTACCGTCGGCAGCTTTTACATTTAGATGCAGAAGAAGCCACTTGAACGCGCGGAATGTTAAAAGCTTTGAGGAAAGCTCGCCAGAGCACTTATTGCGTGGAAGCTACACGGTTGTCATTATCTTGAGTGAGTGGCGCGCTAACCGTCCTGGCCAAATAATACATAACTTTTCTTAAACGTGTAAGCAAATATAGGAGAGCGGAAGAACGTTCAAATTTCTTTCTTTCTTCTTTTCTTTCTTTTTGAACGTTCATTTCTTTCTTCTTTCTCTTCTTTCTTCTTTCTTCTTCTTCTTTTCTTTCTTCTTTTTTGAACGTTCAGCCTTCTTTCTTCTTCTTCTTTTTGAACGTTCACTTCTTCTTTCTTCTTTCTTCTTCTTCTTTCTTTTTTGAACGTTCAGCCTTCTTCTTCTTCTTTCTTTCTTTCTTTTTGAACGTTCAGCCTTTCTTTCTTCTTTTTTTTTTTGAACGTTCGCTTCCTTCTTCTTCTACTTCTTTCTTTTTGGAACGTTCAGCCTTTCTTTCTTTTTTTTTTTGAACGTTCAGCCTTCTTTCGAAGTCGCGCAAGTGTCCAACCCTACATTAGTGTGTTTCCGGGAAAGTGGGGGAATAAGGAAACAGAAACGAAAGTGAAGTAAATATCTGAACGCACAGTCCATTCTCTACAGAGTAAAAGTCTCGCTTGCCTCTTTAACGTGACACGTGTGAGTTGCTCATGTCACAAGATTAATCGAATGCTTCAGTTCAAATAAATGTTAGGAAGACTATTTCATTTTATTACATTGTCTTTATGTCGTGGTTCCATGCTGTGAGGCATCATTCCCTGGCAAAAGGTAAAAGTAACGTGAATAAAATATTTTTGATGTAAGGCATTACTAAAACATTTTCAGTAATGTTCTACTCATTACATATTTCCGTGACACGCGTTACATCACACCTTTAACCCGAAATTTAATTTCCTACAGATCAGAGCGACTACAATCACCATGCTACACCGTCGTCTCCACTGGATGTAGTATGAGCTGCAGTAACCATACATTTTACCATTTTACAATGCATGCCAAGTACTACTTCCACAGTTATCTTAGTGAAAGTAACTTAAAAGTAATGCAGGGGTCGTGGGTACCATTGTGCAGAGAGGTAATATTGTATTATTGTAGTACTATTTTAAAACAATCTGTAACTAGTAATCTATAATTTATTACTTTTTTGAAGTAATGCAGGTGAAAGGCCTGTGATCTGTGACTGTTCTAATGACAAAACATATCGAAAAATGCAAAGTTGTAATTTAGCATTAAGGACATAATTGAGCAAGTAATGCAAGAGAAAAACTAAATAAATCACCCCACTTTTATTATTATCAAAATGTAAGGTATGTACTGTGGATCATTAATTCATACAGAGGTAAAACTGTTTGAGGGTGTTGGTGGTGAAGTAATTTAGTGGAAGCAAATGTGAGATCTGCATTTGAACCTTCTGTCAAGGAGCAGAGCACCTTGCTCATAAGCACCTCAGAGGTACCTTTACCCGTCCTTGACTTGAACCAGCAACCTTCCAATCACAGAGCAAGCGGCCTAACCGTTACGCTGCCAGCTGCAAACTTGCTTAATTGGTTTGAATCAAGCTACTATCATCTTTGGTTCCTCGAGCAAGATACTTAATCAAGTTGGACTGAAATTAGAAAATGAAAGTCACCCAGATGTGAAAAGATGGATATAAAATGTGAATGTAACATAAACTTTTGCTGTGTGATGTAACAATTGATCACACAGCAGATGCCAAGTGAATTTCCATACAAAATAGGTAACCTTTCAGGTTTATTACTATGCCTGACTAAAGCATAAATGGTGAACTGTTGAGATAAGACATACATAGACCCTTAATGATTTAATGGTTAAATCTGATGTACTGAGTGATGATTTGAGGGGGAAAATATTATATGCACATGGACACAACATTATTTGCATAAATAAATAAATGAATGAATGAATAAATAAATAAATAAAATGCATATCTTTGGAGATATTTTGGGAATGGTTTATGGTCTAATTCATGGTCATCTCTGACTTAGCAGTGGAAAGCAAACCATACTTGTACAACTTGCAACAAGTTGTACTGAACAGGTGCTAAATACTTATACTTTTTCTGTTACATTTTACGCTAGATTTTTTATATATTTTATTTATATATTGCTTATTTGTTCTTTGCACTGTTAAAAACTGAGACACGCCGTCTTTGTCTCTCTCTGTTGTATACCTGTATACTTGTAAGGGTTTACTTTGACTTTTACAGGATGCGTGACGTGTTTTAAAATTGTATTTAAAATCTTACATACAATACAATCTAATAGTGTATGAACACCAGCAAGGTTTTACCTGTGTTACTGTTATTTGATATGATGGTCTTTTCCTTGTGTTTGTTGTCTATAGTGCGTGCTAAATATGCAGGACGTAGCTGATGATCAATGCTTCTTCTGTATGTGTGTAAATATAGGCCCTGACTTCTGACGGATTTGCCTACTTTCGCTTCCAACTAAGCTGTACTGGAACATCCCACCCTGCAAGTCTACCAGAAGACACTTTCTATAAACAGATATTAAGCAATAAAACCAACAGAATCAGTCTAATATGTATCTAAAATATCACAGATTACTGAGCAATGTTTAAAATGTTTATTTATTTTAATACTAACAGACATTCTGTGGTGTTCTAGCACGATTTGAAGCACAATTGCAGCGTTTTTAATTAAATGACTAAAATGTATTGTGATGTCAAGGCTAAAATGATTCAATAATGTTGATAAAAATGCGAAAATAAAACACACTGTTCCAGGAAGATACTTGATGAACGGTCTCGATCAGTTAAACTCCGTGTTTCTATGGAGAATTTCTTTATGACACTCCTTTTGTTCAGGTTTCAGTAGCTGCCCTTGCCGAGTGTGGCTTTGCGCAGGCGCACTTCGCGGTGGAGTCAAATGACTAGACATGCACCGCCGTCATTTGTTTGAAGGAATTTTCGCCAAAAGCAGGTTTCCCTGACAGAAAGCAAAGTTACTTTTTATTGAACTGAAGGGAATTCTATTTAAATCTACCGGTGTAACAGTAAGTGAACTACTCTGCTCGACTTCACCCACAGTTCGTCGTGTGTAACTCATGGTAATGTTTATCTGCTGCTTCCTAAAGTTGAAGAGGAACTAAGTGAGCTCTGTTGAACTCAGCTAGCAGGCTAACTTTACTCAGCTGTGTTTTTTGGCAGCTCGCTTTCTCAGGCCTTTTAAACACACACGTATCTTTGCCAGTTAGAAAAGGAAGACGCTGAAAACAGCATGAGTAAACAGTAAGTATGAAAAGCGTCCAACAGAGCCGCCAGATCTCTCGGAGCCAGTGCTATGCCTCTTCGTGGTGTTCTTCGTGGTGTTCGTGGTGTTCCTGCGTGGGTCGAGCCTGGCGCGGTCACGCGTCATTACTTCCAGCAGCCGTCCCGTGTCCGCACCGACTTTGTGCTTTTGTGCAGTGGACTTTGGAAGGACATGTGTTTTCACTTCTTTGGCTAAGGATTAAAGAAATTTTCCCGAAGTGTTTACTCCTGTTATATATCTTGCTATAATTACGTATTATTTGTAATATTACAAATTTCCTTTCTCATTTAATTATGTTAGTGCATAGTAGCTCTGCCCAACATGTAGGGTAGTTTACCTTGTTTGCTTTGCCAGCAAGGGAATGTGTTCTAGACAATGCCAGTGACATGAGAGACATGACATCTTGAAAAACCTGTTTATGGAGAAAAACTGGAAGTCCCTTACAAAAAAAACAACTATTCATTAAAGATTTGTACGTAAAGTAACAAATCATGTGCTACATGTCTTTTATTACAGTTGTACACATCAGTACCATTTCTGTGTGATCAGCCTCTGGTTTTTCTTTAACATGAACTTGCTGCTTATTAACAGGAAATGATTGTAATTTGCAGCACAGTGTAATAAAACCTTGAAGGAATTCCAGGCAAAGGAGCACTGCTAAGAAGACAGAATTACTGTTGTTAATTAGCAGTTGAATTGACTTATTTTCATTTCTTGACATCGCATTAGTTATTACCCAGTACAGACTGAGGTGGTTGGTAGTAGTCGAGAATTTATGCTTTATTTTGTTTGGTGTGTGGCAAAAAGGGCCTTTCCAACAAGGGAAGAACTAACCTTTAGAACCCTGGTGAAATTTGTGGGTGGTGGTTTTTAATCAAAATTACACTCTTTGAGTCTGTGCTGGTGGGTTCATAAAGAATGTTGCTCCCATTAGAGCGAGTTGTTGAGTAAATTTGTATGTAGATTTTTTTGTGACCTTATTATTTCTTACAGACACCAGAGCACAGAGCTTAGTGTCGTAAGCAGAGCAGGCAATTTTGACAGCAGCAAGATGGCAGACATGTCAGTGGAAGAAATCACAATAAGAGCAAACCAAGTGACTGATGAGGCACGTGTGTGTTATATTTTTGGATATTTTTGGATTCTTGGATCTTGATTTTCAGCTCTTTGCTCTCTAAAATATTCACACTTCTTTAAACTTTGTTAACATGTATTATATAATATGTAAAGACAATAAAGTGCTCCTTTAATCTTATTCTGCTTTTCTTGCGTTTCCTCTTTTCTGTGCCTTTTGAGGGACTGAGATAAGCTTTTTTCAGTGTGCCTAACCCATGTTGGGTACCTTCAACAGCATGAAAGACTGTCTCTGCCTCCATGAAGGATGGCAAAAAGCTAACATGGGGGTATTTAATGCTAAATTCCTTAACAACACTCTTGAATTGCAGTTATAGGCAGGTTTTTATAATGTCCCAATTTTTTTTAAAACTACAATCTAGAGCTAGACGATGGATAATGCAGTATAAAAATATGTTTGTCTGTTTACTCAATAGCTATTTGCCACTATTTGATAATTAAGCAACCAAGATTTTGTGGATGGCTATAATGCTGCTTCTAAAAGCTAAATTAAAAATGTTTAAGTCAACCTTTGCGACAAATACAAACTATAAATCCATAATGCTTACAGCAAATGCCGATATCAGTTTCTTTTTCATAAAGATACCTCTTCAGATTGTCTTTTCTGTATACTCTCCATCGTGAGGAGCTTTTAGTGACTGGTCTGCAGTGAGCAGTCGATCTGTGTCCTTATGCTGTGATGTTGCTTCTTCATTTCAGTTCAGTTCAATTCAGTTTTATCTGTCTATAACACTGAAAAGTGTACCACTCTGGTAACAAGGCTCTTCACTGATTTTCCCAGCTTTGCCCAGAAAGCAAGCTCATGTATACATCAAATACCTGAAACTCACCTTACACCTAATATCTATTTTTGACAGCACTACAGTGACTTATTTTGTCTTTCTAAGTCAGTGTATTATTGTAACATGGATGATTATTGTCAGGTGTTCTTTTTGTTGTTCTCATTTGTGTTACATTGGGAAGTTAATCACAAAAACCTGTAAATACAAAAAATATGCCCTACAGAGATATTAACATTATTTTTGAAAGTGAGATATTAATGAAGAAAGTTTGGCACTACTTTCCAGAAACCAACAAATTTCGAAATATGTACAAACAAGAGACAAAGGCAGTACAGTATAGGTGCATTTTACACAGTTTTGGAGCAACATTGAAAGGTCGTGGTGAGTTGATATGACAGTAGAGAACTGTGGACACTGTGATAACGTGATGAGAAGCCTTTAATACGTGCTTAATGTACAGAATTTAGAGGAAATTCTTTCTATGTGTGCTTCTTTGGCTTAAGATTGGGCATAAATAGATACCTAAATAGGCATAAGACCCATGAGAGATTAATTGCTTTTCAATATATGATTCCTCTACATTATTTATTTTCAAAAATGATTTTATGTTAGTTATTTTTCCGTCGCAGTTCTTGTTGATGCTATTTAAAATGCTGTGCGATACAAAAATTGAGTTTTTTTTTCTGTAATACTTGCAAAATGACAGAAGTAATTGTGGATGTTAGAAAATGACTGAGGGTTTTGCTTAGACATGGCACGATACCACTGTTTTATGTCCGATAAAATACTGATAATGTAAAATTGAATATCTGCCGATATGATACAAATCAAATAGTCACTTTTTAAGCAGAAAACTGAAAATAATTTTTAAAATGTCTGAACACGTGACTGAGATGATTCTGTTCTGCTTAATGAAATACTCGACTTAAATCCTGTTTTCCTACTAAAACAATGTAATAATTATACAGCCATATGTATATGCTGAAAGATTTATTATTAAAATAATATCTCAAACACGACTCCTTTAAACACAGTTGTGTCATTTAGTGACGTTCTTACCCCAAGTGCGCTTAAAAGCATCAGGAACACAGAGATTGTGAGTGAGAGCTGGTGTTGTTAAGGAAATTAAACAGTATAATGGTGTGATGTGCTTTGGGCTTGTAGTGTGTTGTGTTGCTTGTTCTGCCTATTGTCATATCAATATGTGGTGGAATTAGTGTGAATGTTGAACAATAAACCAGCTTTACCACAGTCACACTTCACATGAAGAACCAGCTGAGCGTGTACACATTTACAGATCGGCTCCATAGATCAGCACAATGCCACTGATACCCGATCCAGCTGTTTGAGTGGTTATTGGCTCGTTGTCGTCTCTAGTTTTGCTCCTGTTGTCCTTCTCTGTACTTGTGAAGTTTGTCCGTTTGTGCATGTTGATAGTCCTATGATGATATGTTTAAAATTGGCTATGCCCTGTGCTCTCATGATTCTGTTCATCTTGTGCTGTGTGATTGAAATGAAAGTCTTTTAACCCTGAGACAGCCTGCACTGGACCCAGACCGTATTGTCTCCAAGCCTTTAATAAGTTTTGATTTGCATTGTCTGCTGTTGCCTTGTGCCATGAATCTGCACTCTGCCTTCGATTAGTTCTTTTTCTTTTCTGCTCTTATCAATTCATTAGCAGTTGATTTTATTATGTTATCATCATGTAAAAGTAATACAGTTATGAATTATGTTAACTCTTCTTATGTTTCATTATGTTAAACAGAGTTTATTCTTTTTCATATTTTACATTTTCTTTAGCCTCTAGGTTTTGTGTTTGACAGGCTTTGTAGGGTGAAAAAAGACTGTTGTGATGGTGACAGAGATATGTAATGTTTTTTTATTACAGTCCTTGGAGAGCACCAGGCGAATGCTACAAATGGCAGAGGAGGTGAGAACTTGTTCTGTGTTCTTGTGCTCAAATTCTTCTGCCCACCTTTAATTCAGGCTAATCTTAAGAGTTGAAAATAATATGAATGAGTTAAGTCTCATATTTTCCATATAATCTGGATTTTCAGAGCCGAGAAACAGGAAATAAGACCATGATCATGCTGGATCAACAGGGAGGTGAGTCTGACCTTTCCTCATGGCTACGTTAACAGCCCTCAGATCTATAAGCTAAATGTATTTAGTCAATGCATCAAACCTATAACACATTTGAGGCCCATCCTTATTTTACTTGTAATACCATTCACTCAGAACAACTGCGACACGTAGAGCAGGGCATGAACCAGATCAATGAGGACATGAGACAAGCTGAGAAGAACCTGACGGACCTTTCCAAGTGCTGTGGCCTGTGTGTCTGTCCTTGTGATAGGTGAGATAACAAAGGAGCCTCATAAAATGTAGTTGACAGGATTAAAGTACATTTGCAGTTATGAATATAAGTAATAATAATTATTGTAAGATGGTGTTTTATTCAGAAATTAGAGTAGCTGTCAGATGTTAGATTGCCCTGTGTTTATTTAGAGTGTCGTCGATTGAGCATGACGGGCGGTATAAGCGGACTTGGGGTACTGGAGGTGACAATGCCAGTTCAGAGGGAAAAGATGAGGCTGTTATATCCAACCAGCCAGCTAAGCTCCGAAACGGCCAAGCTACTGCAGCTGTGACTTCACCCAGTGGTCCTTACATCAAGAGGTAACAACACAGCGACTATCTACATAATTCTGTGTAGAACAAAAAAGATATGTAAGAATTACTTTTGCAAACAAGGCCTGTTTTTTTTAGAATGGTGTCTTAAATTCACAGCGTCACAATATTTGTGTCTGATATTTATTAATTAGATGAAATATAAGGGCAAGGTTGTTTTCTCGGCTTCAGTGCTCCTAGTTGTTGACCTCTTCCCAGTTCAAGACCGGACCTATCATGGCTGCATCCTCTGCAAACTTTTTAAGTGAAAGTGTGTGATTATTTGTCATTGTGAACACAGCACAGCACACAGTGCACCACAATGAAATGTGAGCTCTGCATTTGACCCATCCGTGAAGGAGCAGTGGGCAGCTAACAAGGCCAGCACCCGGGAAGCAGTGCTTGGGGGATGGTACCTTGCTCATGAGTAGCTCAGTGGTACCTTTACCGGTCCTGGATTCGAACCCCTTTCTGGTCACAGGATGAACTCCCTATTGTTACGCCGCCGACTGCCCAAACTTGACAGTGATGCTGGAATCATGGTTTGATTTGAAGTCATGTGCAAAGAGGGAGTAGAGGACGGGGCTCAGCGTACATAGCACCCAAAGATAGAACACCATATGTTAGGAGAACTTTGGCAAAAATGAGTGAGGCAGTATTGCCAAGTCAAGATTGTTGAGCTGCAAGTCGTTCAGCTACAGCCCTGAGTCTGGTACAGATGCAGACAAAAAGTCCTATATTCATTTGATAAATGCAGTAGATTAAGGTTCAAATTCATATGTCTCATGTGCTGAACAGGAGCCTCAGTGAATCACCGGTGAATTCCTTCTTCCTGATGATTTTCTAGACAGTTTGAGTCATTCTCAGGTTCTACCTTAGGGTTACTAAAACGCTTTCAGACAGTGGATTTGGGGAACCCTAAGGCTCGACCCAGTGATTTTATTGTGGTGGTTGTATTGTTTTTGGCTTCATAGTAGCTTATTTTTAAGATGTTTATTGACATCTAATAGAGCTGTGCAAAAAAAAAAGAATCAAATTGAATTCTTTCTCTGGCCATTCAAAATCAAGGCATATTTCTTCAGCTAACATAGTGGCACTAGCTTACTTTTTCCCCAACACAAGTCCACCACAGAGTCATTTAAGGTCAGCTTTCCTATAGAACAGCTCTAACCTTGTCATTTTATTAAAAACTAAACAGCCTTATGTTATTCATCTTGTTTATTGAGGTAAAATGGGTAAAAATGAATTTGGAGATATTCTGAGTTGGTGTCGTAATGAAATCACATTGTTACGCTACTAACGTACGTTAACTTAGACTCCACCTGCACAATATAATGAACATGGCAGAGTGAGGCGGCACTTCAGCAGTGCTGGTGATATGCTGAAAATAATATCCCTGCGGGAGCGCGAAAGGAAGTGTTTTCCTTTTTGTAAGGTGTGAAACTGATTGTTCTTGAAACTTGATTCTGACTGTAAAATAGTGTTGTGTAAGTTGTATTAAAACAGAGAAACACTGCATATGCAGTACATTTAGTAACTACACGTGATTCAGTGGAATTTTGTTGTTGATCTGCCACAGTCACATGTGAGACGCAACTCAACACAGCAACAAATGGAAACTAATTCAAACATTGAAATGGGAATCGCTTATGAATCATGAATCAATTTAGCCAAGAATCGGAATGGAATGGGATGGTGAGATTTTCTGAATCGTGCAACCTTAACATCTAATTTGGCGTTGTAGGTCTTCAGTAGTATGAGAGGTTTGCGTTGTTAATGGGATCGATCGTGGCGGTAAACATAGAAAAACAACAATGCAATTTCCAAATACCTAACTGTGTTTACGTGTGTTTATGTCGGTCAGGGTAACAAACGATGCTCGGGAGGACGAGATGGAAGAGAACCTGGATCAGGTTGGCAGTATCATTGGAAATCTAAAAAACATGGCTCTAGACATGGGAAATGAAATAGACAAGCAGAACAAGACCATCGATCGCATCAACGATAAGGTAAGGCATCAGGTGGTAGGTGTTTATGCTAACAGTACCAGCCCTGCGTTACGACTAGTGTAACATTGAGAAATGAATTATGAAAAGATGGACTTATTCTCTGCTCTGCCAGATACCTCAGCATTGTTTCTTCCTCTGTGTGTAGGCCGACATGACCAAAGTTCGCATTGATGAAGCCAACCAGAGGGCCACCAAACTAACAAAGTGATCTCCAGAGGAAGATTAGTAGTACACTCTTTCTCACACATTCTCTCTCTCTCTCACACACACACACACACACACACAGCAGCTGTAGAGATGGGCCCCGCCCCGCCCTGCCGTGTGCCTTACCGCTTAGATATCCTGTAAATAGAGATTCATACCCACATACACTTGCCTCACTTACAGTTGAAAATCCACTGGTCATATGTGAGACACAGATGATGAACATATACATTTTAATTGTACAGGAGCCACTAATGTCACTGCTGTTCTTTCTGTCTATATAGTATGAAATGTAAGACTTTTGCTGGCCGTATTTTTTCACTATGGCATTCATATTTAAATTTACAAGTGAAGTGAAATATGTGAATAATGTTTAATCTTAACCTTCTTCTATGTGGTTTTCACAACTTTTCTCATCCTGTGTTTAGCAAAAACAATTGTATTGAATAAAATGTTAATGATAAGAGCTGAGTAGGTAAAAATGTGATATTGGGGATGAAGAATGAATAGTTCCCAGTATAATTTTTAACCCTTATACGGCTAATAAAACAAATGCATTTATTTTACACTGAGATTTTATTTATTCTGTTTTCAAGAAAAGTTGCAGTAGTATGTGCACATTTTGCCTTGGGTCATGTCAGACAAAATATAAAAATAAACAATCAATTAAAGGATAAAAATAAACATCAATTAAAGGATCTCGACACTATGCTGTTCCACACCTTTTTGATCTCTTCTGATTGGTGGTTCAAAAGTTTCAGGGGTTTCAGTACATGTGCATCTTGATAATATAGATGGACAGTTGTAGTTCAAACACAAACAGGTTACAGAGTGGTGGCAATACATTTACAACCAAGTAGGTAGAATGCAAATTCAACTTAAACAGTGATTTGTAAACTTATTTGAATCTCAGAAGATTGAGCTTCTGTACAACAAAGTGAAAGACACTCATTTCTTCATGAGTTCTCATTTCTTTTGAGAACTCATCTTCTAGAAGAAGGCAAGAAATAACAGTGTCACGCTGTGAGAAGATCTCTCATCCTCTTCACACATTGACCAAACGAGCTGCTTATCTTGAATCTCTGCTGCTCAAAAGCAGAGGAAGACATGCATGTGGCAGTGTGTGTCAAGTGCAGAGCTGCAGCAGAGTTAGTGCAGGGTCAGGGTGTGTGTGGGGGAGTGGAACGACAGGCAATGTGTTTAAGAGTCTGATGGGAAAAGTTGTCCTGCAGTCTGGAGGATTGGGCCCCGATGCTGCGCTAGCATCAGGGTGGTAGCGAAGAGTTGGTGTGAGGAGTCAAGCACAATGCAGAAGGTCTTCCTGATGATGTTGGCAGCTGCTTTAACAATCCATTGCTGGTGTTTTGAGCCCACTGCACAGGCGCTGCTGAACCAAATGAAGATGCAGCTGTTCAGGACGCTCTCTATGGTGCCCCTGTAGAACACAGTGAGGTTGGGGGGAGGGAGGTTGTCCCGCTACAGGCGTCTTTGGAAGTAGAGACAGTGCTGAGCCTTTCTGGTGATGAAGGTGGTGTTGGTGGTCCAGTTGAGGTCATCTGAGATGTGAACTCTCAGAAACTTGGTGTTCTTAATGACTCTACCGTGAACAGGCGCGTAATTTCCAGGGGGGTTAGAGGGGTCATGACCCCCCCAATAATCAGATCCAGCCAATATAACCCCCCCAATGTAATCACACCATTCCAGTTAATAAAATTATGAATTATCTTGCATAAATAGCTTGTTGATTTTCTTTAATCATTTCAATTATTGCCAGCGAAAATAGTTGCATGTTTAATCATGTGGTAATGTAACCCCCCGCCGCCTCCTTCGCCGAATACTTGGTATTACCCAACCCGCCTTCTCTACCAGACCTTCACTATTTGCTGTATGTTTGTTAGCGCAGTCGCTGGTGCTAACATGAAAAGAGGCGGACAAACGACACTTTTAATTGTTGGTCGAGGACAACTGTTTGAAAAATGAAAAAAAGTCCTGACCAAAAGGAGGTCAATACAGAGATGGGGACTCGAGTCGCACAAAGAAAGACTTGTAACTTGACTTTAGACTTGCCCTCAACGACTTGAGACTTGACTCGGACTTGGGTGTTGTGATAACTAGTAAACAATGTTCATTTCATGGAATTATTTATTTATATCTCGCACTCTCGTTTGTCATAATAACCCCCAAAAACCGTTCACCTCGCCTCGGTGTCCCATTACTTTTGTCCGAGGTGAACGGTTTTCAGCTAATAACGGTTTTCGAGGGGTCGTTGGAAAGGTGTCACCGAGCCCTATCTAACTGTGAAGTTTCACATTTTTGGGGTTTTTTTACTGACTGGTACCAGCTCGGTTCGGTTCGGTTCAGTTCGGTTCTACTCTGTTTTGGACATACATTTTTCCACTATGCTATTGCTATAGCGACCAAACATTCTGAGAAGCAGCACGAGCGGAGCGCTCTAATCTGAGGTAAACAACATCCTTACAAACAGGCATCATCACAATCGATAGCATGGATGAAATCACAGGGATTTTATTTCTTATCCTTGGTTTGTGGCTGTTCGCTGAGGCAGAGAAAGTTGTATTCTGAGGTAAATGCCTTGTCTGGATTCAGTCAACAACACTGACGTAACAATAGCAACCACCAATCAGTAACCTCCAATATGTACACCTCATCATTTAGCATCGGCTCAGCACGCTTGGGACCTCGGCCAAGGCGGTACCAAGAATAGTACCAGGAACCAGATTTGAGTTATGGAAAAGCAAAAAAAGCCAGTAGAGTCGAACCGAACCGAGCTGGTACCAGTCAGTGGAAAACCCCCATTAGAGTGCGCGATGTATTTTTCATTTAGATTTAAGATCATTTAAGGCAAATCCTCCATGTTGGTGAGGGGATATCACAGCACGCAGTCCAGACCCCTGCTGAGTAACAGCCAATTGTAATCGCCATTTGTAGACATTGTCACTCAAAGACTTGAGACTTGACTTGGACTCGAGCACAAAGACTTGAGACTTGGTAAAAATGACTTGTGAACATCTCTGGGTAAATACTCATATTGTTAAGTTAGCTGATGATTTGTTGACTGGAGGAAAAGCCAGAGGCTGCCAGTGAGCCTACTATCTAGGACCAATGACGCACAGAGACGCAAACAGGTTTTTGGTGCTTTTATTTGAATTGCCCAAAAATATCTATAGTCTGTTGCTGGCAGAATTGACACCAGTATGGCATCCTGTTAATTTTAGTCAAATATTTGTCATTTTATGGTATATGTGTTAAATTGTAGACTAATATGTACATACCTTAATATGTGGTTTGCAGACAGACATACTTTTGTATTTTCATGCTTTTTTTGGATTTTGCTAGTTTGAACTGGTGATGCCCACCAATATGTGAAATCAGTTTGCCATGCAATGTGCCACCCTATGTAATGTATTGTGCATTGTCATGAATTGTGACATTTTCTGTGTATAGTTTATTGGTGTCAATACAGTGATGCATTTGATTAATCTTTGAAGTTTTTGATTTTTTTCATAGATATTGGACACACACAAAATCAATCGAGTGGGAGCTGCCATGGTCTTGCTCGCTAGTGCTTAAACACGATAGGAATTAACTACTGTGTCATTGTGGCATAAATAGTCAAGTACACAGCTGCAACTACGTCAAGTAAATCACTGTAAAAGTATCACAATGTATTTCTAATACAGGAACACCAAAGTAGCCTGACTTTTACGAAAGTGAATGATTGAATACATACATAAATAAGCAGTTTAACCATGTCATCATGTGGTATTTTTGCTATCTGGCAAAACAGCAGCAGAGAGCCGACAAGCAAAAATGCCAGTGGTCCTCTGGCGTTTAAAACAAATGTATGTATTTATTTCTTTATTTATTTAGACAGAGATCTTGACCCCCCAATGTTCAGCACAAAGTTACGCCCTTGACCGTGAATCTGTGGATTCTGAGTGGTGTGTGGGTGGTGCAAGTTTTCTTGAAGTTGATGAACATTTCACTGCATGTTGTAACTGTATAATTTGCATGTGACAAATAAAGACTCTTGAGAATCTTGAACATTTCTTTAGTTTTGTCCACATTCAGTGACACGTTGTTCTCAAACTACACCGCCAGATGGACAGTCTTCCAGCTGGACCTCATCTCTGTACGCTGACTCATCGTTGTGGCTGATGGGCTCCACCACAGTTGTGTTGTTGTTGAACTTGATGATGTGGTTTTAACCTGTGCAATGACAAGTCTACCAAAGCACTTCATGATGACGGGGTTAGAGCGATGGGGCCGTAGTTGTTCAGGCAGGATACTGAACATTTCTTTGGCACTGGCATGACGATATTGGACAGCATGTTAGGGCCATCATCTGGGTCAGCGATGTGTTAAAGATGTCCATGAAGACCTCAGTCGTGCAGTCTCTGAACACACGACCTGGAATGTTGTCCGGTTCAGCAGTCTGGGTTTTTAACGCAACTATTCTGTCAAAACAAACTGCAAATCTGAGAAATAGACATCAGACACAGACTGAATAAGCTGCAGAATAAAACCTCAAAAATTCTTAATTCTTAACTCCTTTCTCTTGTGCAAAGATGGTCATTTATTTACACTCTCCAGATACATTCCAATATATTCCATGTTAAAGGAGAGCCAGCCATCTCACATGAAAAATGGTTTGCGCTGGACATTTGTTCATGACCGATACCAATATTGTACATGTGGATATCTGCCGATATGATACAAATCCAACACGGTCTCTGAGTCTCTTTTAAACAGTATAATGGTGTGATGTGCTTTTGGGCTTGTAGTGTGTTGTGTTGCTTGTTCTGCTCATTGTCATATCAATATGTAGGAATTAGTGTGAATGTTGAACAATAAACCAGCTTTACCACAGTCACACTTCACATGAAGAACCAGCTGAGCGTGTACACATTTACAGATCGGCTCCATAGATCAGCACAATGCCACTGATACCCGATCCAGCTGTTTGAGTGGTTATTGGCTCGTTGTCGTCTCTAGTTTTGCTCCTGTTGTCCTACTTGTGAAGTTTGTCCGTTTGTGCATGTTGATAGTCCTATGATGATATGTTTAAAATTGGCTATGCCCTGTGCTCTCATGATTCTGTTCATCTTGTGCTGTGTGATTGAAATGAAAGTCTTTTAGTCAAAGTCAAGTCAAAGTCAACTTTATTGTCATCTCTGCTATATACTGTACAGATACATAGAGAGACGAGACGACGTGGCTCCAGGTTATTTCCAGTGCAAACAAACAAAGAACAGTAGAACAGAGAATAAATAGGCAGTGGCACGACTAGGCACATGGAATAAACAATAAATAAGTAAAATACTAAAATATACATTAAACAATATACATTTTAAACCAGACAATATACAATATACATTTTAGACTAGACAGGGGAGACAGACATAGAGCTAAACATGTTTGTCAAGTCAGGATGCAGTATTCTTAACAGGTTGAAATTGACATTTACACTGAGTGTGCAAGAGGTAGAGTTATAATAGACAGATACTATATCCGGACTATTTCCAAGTACAATGTTCAGTATATGTGCAAATATGCAAACATTTAAACAGGTGCAAATTGACATTTTACATTGGATGTGTACGAGGTAGAAGGTTATAATATGACAGATACTATATTCAGCTATTTATGTGTACAACGTTTCAGTGTATGTGCAAACACCCTGAGACAGCCTGCACTGGACCCAGACCGTATTGTCTCCAAGCCTTTAATAAGTTTTGATTTGCATTGTCTGCTGTTGCCTTGTGCCATGAATCTGCACTCTGCCTTCGATTAGTTCTTTTTCTTTTCTGCTCTTATCAATTCATTAGCGGTTGATTTTATGATGTTATCAATATCAATATGTAGGAATTAGGCCTCGTCCACACGGACGTTCGAAATGAACTCCCTCTGAACGCCATATGTGTTTTTGCTGCGTTTCGTAGCTGCGTTCAATTGGCGCTTCACTGGCGTCCGCAACAGCGTCGTTTTCCTCGCGTTTGTCGGGATTTTGACGGCAAGAAAACGTTGCATGCAGCGTTTATTTGATGCTACCCGAACGCACAGCCTACCGAACGCCGGTGCTGAACACCTGTGCGGACGCTTTGATTTGCTCCAATGAGCAGAAAAACAGTCGGCGTTCAGTCGGCGCTCACCTGGCGCCACGAACGCCAGAAAAACGCCTGGTTCAGACGTCCACGTGAACCAGGCCTTAGTGTGAATGTTGAACAATAAACCAGCTTTACCACAGTCACACTTCACATGCAGAATGAACCAATCATAGAAAAACCTACAATTTAACTGAACACATCAGCTCTGTAGATCGGCCCAGTGCCACCGATACCCGAAGCAGCTGTTTGAGTCGTTATCAGACCGATGTCCGATCCACATATTGCGTCGATGCCATCTCTAGTTTGCGCTTGCAGTTCTGTAATGGGAAAGTCACACAGGGCATCAGGTTGGGAGTTGCATTGTGGTCTTTCAGATTAACTGACCGGAACTCTATGTTTTATGTGCTATTTGTCATCAGTAATTTAATGCAGCTTTGGAAACAGTGGTAACACTAGCGTTCTGTCACTTGTGCATAACGGAATGTTGTTTTCTCAAGAAGTGTGAATACATAAAGTTTTAGTAGATATGGGTAACTAGTATGGTAGAGTTGTCATTATTTGGCATAACTATTAATATTAGAGAATGTTTAAGTGTTCTCCAACAGCATAGGTTTTAATGAAATATCGAGTGTCAGAATCACATCTAGGAGCCCAGTTAGCCAGGAAAGATTGCTTGTTTTGTTGCTTGCAGTGCCCTTGGCAAAGGTAACTTGTGCTTCTGTGATGGCACTGTTAATGCTGAAAAGTACATAGAGATCTTGGAGCACAATATGCTGCCTTCAAGAAGATTTCTTTTCCAGGGACGCCCATGAATATTTCAACAAGACAATGCAAAACCACATTCTGCACACATTACAAAGTCCTGGCTGCGGAGGAAGAGGGTACGGGTACTTGACTGGCCTGCCTGCAGTCCCGACCTGTCTCCAATAGAGAATGTGTGGCGCATTTTGAAGCGTGAAATGCAACAACGAAGACCCCGTAATGTTGCCCACCTGAAGACTTGTTTGCAGGAAGAATGGGACAAAATTACTCCTGCAACACTTCATCACTTGGTGTCTTCAGTCCCTAAACGTCTTAAGTGTTGTGAAAAGGAATGGCAACATTACAAAGTGGTTAATGCTTTACTGTTCCAACTTTTTTTGAAATGTGTTGCAAGAACCAAAATTGGAATACGTGTTTATTTTGAAAAAACAATAAAATTCCTGAGGAACACATTAAATAATGTGCTGTTGTATTGTTTTCAATGTAATACAGGTCAAAGATAATTTAACAAAGTACTGTTTTCAGTTTGATTTTAATTTAACATACCGTCCCAGCTTTTTCTGATTTGGGGTTGTAATAATTAAATATGATGAGAATTAAAAACACAAACTGTATTCATTATATATATATATATGATTTGATCTCTTGCCTTACTCAGTGTAGTGTAGAAGTCACGCCTCACTAACAGGAAACATCTGTGTGAGGGAGGGCGTGAGATGCCGAGGCTAAGAGTGTTCTCTTTGGACAGGAAATGGTTCAAATGTTTTAAACATTGCTACATTTTGATATATTCAAATATTTATTCACACTTCAGCACACATTTATCAAGAGTTAATTACAAAAAAGCACATGTAATCAAGTTCTTCCAAATGAGGCTAATATGTCCCAATTGTGTACACACAGTATAGTCTTATCACTCGTCATAATGCCATTCCGTGAGCGTACAATCGGTTACAGCTTTCCAGATCAGAATTCCAGAAAACAATGACATGGCAAGAGCTATTAACTTATTTGGAGTTCATCAGCCTCATCAATTTAATCAATCGATGAAGCATCAAATTCAAACATCAAGATCAAACATTTCAAAAAGCAAAGATACCAGAGAGCAGGTAATAAGACAAACGTGTTTGATCTACCAAACACTGCCAACCACATGTATTAGGTGGTAAACTGATATTATAATGGAAATGAATGTGAGTTACTCACCACACATTTTGCCAGCATTTTATATGCAGAAGGTAAGAATAAAGATCTGAACGATAAAGACCAAATTATATTGGCTATATGAATGTGTCAGAACATTTTCAACATGGTATGACTTGTGGGACACTTAAAGTCAGCTATGATGAAAATCTACTGACAGTGGTCTGAGCAGGGGAAACCCACACGCCACTAAGATAATCTTAATGAAGATGACTGAAGGGATGTGACACTAACATGAAAAACAACTTTCAAAACAACTTGCAGAATAACCACATGGTAATGAAGGTGCAAGAGGTCTTGGTGCCACGTGTTGCCCTGAATTACCGAGGATGGACTGTCGAGGGGCTCTGTAGGGTCTCCGCTGCATCTGGAGCTGCTTAGGTCCAGATGTTTAGACAGCGAGGGGGAGGGAGATTCGTGCTTTTCGTGCTTTTAGTTTAAAAATGCTTTGACTTGCTGATTTAAAAAAATACCTGTGAGGTTTAGCTGTGTGTATATGTATATATATATTTAAATATATATACTGAATTTGTTTAAATAATCGTGTAGATTTTAACATTTGTTACGATATGCATTATGTTTAAGAGTGTGGGATCTTGTGTGCAAAGAGTTGGCTGACCACCACGGACAGCCCCTTCCTGACAACACTACTGCTTACAGAGAGACAGGAAGTCATGTGAGTGAGTGTGTGTGTGTGTGTGTGTGTGTGTGTAAGAGAGAGAGAGAGAAATAACGTTTCCGTGAATTTTCTTTTCTGGAATTTTTTAAAGTCTTGATTCTTGTTACTCAGAAATATCATTTAACAAAAAAACATAATTAAAAACAAGGATTTGAAGGATTTGGGACCTTGATCCAGGGAGCTTGTTTGTGTGGAAACAAAAGTTTGTGTGAAACACAAAGATGCCGTAACGTTTTTGTAGCACAAGATTCTAGATCATCAAGTAGGTGAGTCACAAGCCACATATGCAGAATTTTTCACACACTAACAAATATATTAATTTTAGTGAGCACCTAGTAGTTTTGTCTTTTAAAATAACTATCACTAGTATAATGCTATGGTTTTGATTTGAATGATCAGAACACAGATTTTATCATGTTTTGTAATAAGGTGTATTTAGGCAATGAAGTTTAACTTAATCATTAGTGGTATGTTGATTTACTACATAACTGTAAAAACAGCATTTCACTTATATTATTGTTTGACATCAACAGAGGCTTTCTTTTAGCTCAAATATTATTTCTGACTGTAAAACATGTATGCAGTAAATAAGCCATGATATAGTACTAAAAAGAGAAAAAAAGGGTGTAAAGATTTGTATAAAGTGGATTATTAAACTTTTTCCTTTGAAGCTTAGAATACATAACATTTAGAGACAAAGCTGGTTGTGTTTACTTTCAGACATACAATGCTGTTAATTTATTTAGATCATTTTTATCTTGCACTGATAAAGAAAAATATGTTCATCTGAATGTATGTTATAAATGATAAAAGTTATATACTTGAGTCCATAACTATTCATACCAGATTTTGACTTGAAGCGAACATTTTATTTGATCAGGACTTTTCCTCTGGCTGGACATGATATTTGTATGTCACAGAAAAGAAAGTAAATTGTGCTAGAAAGCGACAAAAATAGTATATTTTTTATTTACTTTCTTAAAAAATGGCTTATCCAAAATGATTCATACCCTTTCTCAGAAATCAGTGGCAAAGCTGTTATTTTTTATCAGGCAAACAAACGCTTCTTGTAATTGCTGGCAAGCTAATTGCATGTTTCCTCGAGGATTATGGACCACTCCTCTTGTGATGTCCAGGTCTTTGAGGTTTGAAGGCTTCATTGCCATCACACTGGTTATCAGTTCTCTCCACAAATTCTCACTCTGTTCCGGCCATTCCAAAATACTGATATTGTTTCTGTTTAGCTACTCTGGCCAGCGCAGGGTCAGTCACAGGGCCTAAGAGATTTTTCACAGCTTGAAACTTAAGGTCATGTCATGGCTGCTGGCGGGTCATAGAGGGAGCAGGCGCAGATGCTAGACCTCTTTGGCTGAAGTACATTATTGAGGAGAAACAAAAACATGGCGTAATAAATAGGCAGGACTGAATTCTGGCGAATCCGTGACAGAACCCTCCCCCTTTACGCATGACTGCCAGCATGCCACTGTCTGTAGACCCCAACATGGAGGGTCCAGGGCATTTGAAGATAAGTAGTCCCCGGAAAGTCCTCAAGTCAGATGGGTTTTGACTGGCCACTAGGACCGGGTGACAGGGGCCGGTGCTGGAACAGGGGCTGTGAGGCCGGGTCAAGATCAGACAGGAGCTGTGCAGCCCTTTCTTGATCAGACAGATCTGGAGCAGCCACCTCTAGTGCAGACAGGACCAGAGCAGCCATTTCTTGTGCCAACAGGGCCAGAGCAGCAGGTATGGGGACTGGCAGAGGTTGCACTGGAGCTGACTGGGCAGAGACACTGGGACTTCACCATCACTGCCTATCCCGCCTTTTATGCCTCCTAGCCATGGAGTCCCTCCCATGCCACAGTGCTAGCACTCAGTTGGCAGTATCATGGGCACCCCCGTCGACCAGCTTCCATATGCATGGTTCCGCACCCCATCATCACACCTGCCCAGCAGCTCCTTGACAGTGAACTGGCACACTGTTGCCGGGTCCTCTCACCGCCAGGCCAAGTTTACCTCACCACCAGGCCCTTCATTGCCCCACCCGCTCACCAAGATGTCTGCTGCGCCCATGTTTAAGGTTCATCCACCTGTCATGGCTGCTGGCTGTCAAAGAGAAAGCAGGTGCAAATGCTTAATATGAACTGAGCAGCAGAAACAATATTCTGGAGGATCCATGACGCCAGGACCATTTGGAATGGTATAGAAACTTGCATTTCTCCAAAAATCTGAAACAATTTCAAGGGACTTGAATCATTTTGGACGTCATTTTTGTAAGAATGTAAATAGAAATAAAACAAAATATCTCACATATCTCTATGCATAGTGTCTTACCTACTATTCTGTGTCATGCATATATGCAGTATATACTATATATATATACATATATATTATATATATATATATATATATATATATATATATATAATTCCTAGCCTGAGGAAACCTATTGTTCAAATTCTGCTAGGGGTATGAATATTTCAACACATAACATTTGATGTTTTAAAAGATTTGTTCTTCAATGCCACTGTAATGATTAAACACCAAACTGTAGAAGTAATGTTTGTTCATGGGTTTTCCAGACTAAATAAGTGTATATGTATTTTATCTTACCCCTCTGTGTGAAACCTCCACTCCCCCTTAACCATATGGAATGTTATCTTTAAAATTCTTCAAAATGCATCATGTTCTCTGTATCTACTATACTCACTTCCAAACTGCATAACTCCTCCTCTCGTCTCCTTTCATACTGAACCTTTCCAACAACGATCACCTCTCTCACTACTTTACATTTAAAACTACTCCTCATTCAAATGCCCTTCCCCCTTTTCCCTTCATAATCTTTGGCTTAGACTACTCCTCCATCTCCTAATCGCATCGCCAACAGCCCTGACCCCCAACATCCACTACCCCTTAGAAGTCCATGTCTCTGCAGGTGCCCAAGCCCATTTCTCCAACTCTCCCTGTACAGCAGCCATCAGCCACTGCTAGGGTCTTCAATACAGCCATGACCAGGACACCTCCACGCCCAGGCTCAAGACCCTCTTCGTTATCTCAACACCGACCTCCACATCCCCCCATTGCACAGAAGGCTGCTCCCCCGAGTATTAGCATCGTGGACAAGCTTATCAAGACTTGTCCAGTTTGGCTGCAGCTGGGAATTGCTCAGGACAGAGCCGTTCATATACTAAACAAGGAGCCACCTGGGGTGAGACTATTACCAGGGACAAGATCAAAAATGGATCTAAAATGTTCCTGTTTTGAGGGTTTTGACATCTATTGAAATATATCCAAAGAGCAGCTTTTAGAATTAAGCTGAATTAAGGCCACAGATGACCCAAGATAAATTAATGCACTTTCATTTCAGCAATAGTGTTTAACATGCTGTGGGTTTGTGTTTGAACTTGGTTACAATCTTTAACGGTGGTTTATATTTCATTGAATAAGGGATATTTTGAGATGTCCCTGTTGAGCTTTTGATCCGCTGGAATATTTGACCATTTTGCCAGTCATGCCTCAAATATTGCCCTAAAACTATTATTCATATTATTTCCATTGGGAAACAGACTGCCGAAAATAGTTGTCTCTAAATGTGTCATTTTAATGTGTAACGCCACTACCGTCACATTCGACTAATTAACCGATTGTAACCTATTTCAATATATTGTTATTATTTACATATTATCTTTTTGAAGATGAAGTTTTTGGAGCTTGTATTTCCTCCTACAGTGTCTCTTTTTTTGATGTAAGATAAGAGGAAAATGCTGTTGCAGCAAATTCTAGATACTGAAATATAGGCGTTAATGTGTCTGTACATGTCAACCTGAAACTGACTTTTTTTTGTGTGGCATCAAATGCATTTATACAGATTTTCTTAGTGAGAAGAGACGCTGGCCAGATGATGGTTGTGGTGATGCGTCTCCCTGACCAGCAGGGGGAGCCGCACGTCCAAGAAGTGTGTGTGAAAGAGGAAAAGGCATGTAAGTTCAGTTCTCAAAGCCTATTATACTAACCTGTAAAGAAAACACATGTATGCAAGCTTCAGGTGCACGCACACACAAATGCATACAGAGTCGAGGTGAATACTGCACAGACCAACTGTGAGCTGTGAGGAAAAGGAGCTGACCACAGATTTCCTGTCCGTTGTCCTAAACAGGACTTCCTCCACCTCTGCACTCAGCTTTGACAACCAAACACGTAATGAATGCTATAAGCGCTGTGTTTTGTGTGTAATATGAAAGACAGCTAGGGTTACGTTCCAATGCCTAAATAAAGGTCAATATTTGAAGAACGGCTAAATGTTGTAAATGTACTGTAAACATAAACAAAGGCGGGTCATTAAGATGGGCAAAGCACTCCAAACCTCCTCGACAATTCCAAGCACCCTCAGACCCATAGTTGCAAGTTTTATAATCGGGGTCCACGATGGTAAATCATTATTATATTTTGGTCTCCCTCTTGCCCAGTAAAAGGTCAAATGAAGTCATTGTGTAAATACATTTGTCTTCCTCTCGTCCTTTAGTGCTGCATCTTGAAGGCTCTGTCCTGGTCTTTGACAACATCTTTAAACTCATTGCATTCTATTGTGTTAGCCGGTAAGATTATATTTTATTACATGTATATTTGCCCCCAAAAATTCTGTCCCAATCTAAACACATTTTAACTTGCCCAGGGACATTCTCCCCTTCACACTGAAGTTACCTCAGGCCATTATTCAAGCAACTAAATACGAAGACATGGAGGTGATTTCAACATTGGGCTTAGGTAACAAACAGTAAACCTTTCATTGCTTTCCACTGAAACGTATGCTAAGAGCCTGTGTGTATATACTTTATACTTCCTAGTTACAGGGACAGATTCCCTGGTGCAACTTGTACGATCACCAACAGAAGGTTTTGGGCACTCATACCACTGCGACACCAGTATCTCCTATTTAATTGTGAACTGTGAACCGTAGTAAAGTAGATTGTTTGTGTTTGCATCAACTTATCCTTCACTTGAGGTATTGCATGATTACCACAAGAAAGCAAGATTAAAAGGTATGGGGGAAAAAAACTCAAATTGATTGTCACTTGGATATATTTTTTCATATTCAGATTTTTGTAAATAAGTATTTGATTGTTATTTGAATAGATGTTTTGCTTTTTGTGATATCCTTTCAAAACTAGGGTTATGCAATTGGTAAGAAATCTTTGGAAAGCCTGTGACTTCCGTCTTATGTAACCGCACCATATCTAACACAAAGAAAGTGTATTAAAATGCAGAAATAAACTGAATATATGACATATATATGCTGTGTATATATATATATATATATATATGATATGTTGGTTAGGAAACATATTTGAGCATCTGATCTGTATAGCCAAAGCAAATATATTTACTTTGTACGTGCTTTGTAATAAGATGGCTTTTGTCGCCTTATTCTTACAGAATTCTGGGGCTCAACTCTGAACTGTTACACTCAGGAAAATGAAAGTGCCGGTGCTAAGGGTAAAACCAACCGCAGTAGCTCCTGTGAGATTCAGCTGTCTGCTGGAAGGGACCATCTCTGGTATGTCAACCCCGTCTTTATTGAGGAATACTGTAAGAGTCTGCTGCCCAGCCCTCCAACACCCATCCTTAGGACGCAGAGTCTTAACACACCAATTCAGGCCCCGCCCAGGTACAAGAGACCCCCGCCACTCCCTCCACGTCCCCTTAATGTATCTGAAGGGTCACTGATACAGCTTTCAGACAAATCAGCCAGTGGACAGCTTACGTCACTGGAGTCTACATTATGTTCTCCTCCCACTATAGCTCAGAAAGAGGAAGGAAATCAGTCATTGTGTCCGGAAGTACAGGGACCTCTAACACCCATTGCCAAGTCAGAGACAGTAGAACAACAACTGGCACAAACTCCTCAGATTGAAGCAAAAAAGCACACTAAGTGTGCCTCCTCAAACCTGCATCTGGTTCCACTGCGACAGATGTCATCAGAGAAACACAACCCAGGAGAAGAAATCCAGCACAATCTTTCTGAAAGCAATATCAGTGGACCTGTGCAAGCTGTAGCAGTGGGACAGGATCCTCTTGTTCCTTTGGCGCCTCTTATCAGTCTGGATGACAACAGCATGGCGGAGTGGGAAAGCCCTGAGAATGTTTGTGAACAGTCAGTGTTACAACATGAGAAAGGACTGATTGATCATTCAGATGAAGCTTCCACAGTGACATCTTCTCCAAGAGCTGAGGTCAAAAAGCCTCACGTACCAGTACCACCCCCTAGAAGAAAACGGCTTTCTCAGGCTGTCACCAATGACACATTTGGAGAAACCACCCAAGAGCTCACCTCTCTAACTCTCAAGGCCTCTACATGCGAGTATGCTTGCACCAAAGCAGGCAACGCCAAAGTTCTTGATGTCTCACTCTACCCACCTGTGGGAGATACTCTCCAACAAGACCCTGACTCATTTTATGCTTGTAGCACAGAAGAAGACATGGACAATATGGCAACGGGAGGCTTAGTGAAAAGGGCACCCACTATAATGCTTGACCGTGCTAAACAACGCCTCTCCATGGTAAACTTCTCCACTGTCTTCACCAGCTTCATGAGTGCTGACCGCAAGCTGCAAAAACGGATTGTAGAGCTAGCT
The DNA here is from genome assembly GCA_032718565.1 of Distichodus sexfasciatus. Taxonomy (NCBI): domain Eukaryota; kingdom Metazoa; phylum Chordata; class Actinopteri; order Characiformes; family Distichodontidae; genus Distichodus; species Distichodus sexfasciatus. The sequence continues at coordinate 1,425,844 of JAVGVS010000105.1, read as the reverse complement.
AGAGACGGAACCACCTACTTTGGGAACTTGGTGCACGATTACCGATACTTCACACTGGATACTATGCAAAAGCACACCTCTAGCATGGAAATGCTCCAGGAGATCAGACAAATGATGACCCAGCTCAAGAGCTACCTGATCCAGAGCACAGAGCTGCAGAATCTGCAGGAACCAGTGTCTTACTCTGAGGAAAGGCTGGGTAATTTACACATACAGTTTTGTGATATGAGCATTTTTAAGCTTTCAAGACCAATCTGTGTGCCTAACATGGCAATCTCTTTGACTAGTAATTCGAGTCAAGTAATTTAGTTTGATTTGCTACTACTATATACAGCTAGGATCGAATACAGACCATACTGCATAGAATACCGCACTAGTAAATGGAGTAAGCTGTGAGTTAAGTTTTCTAATACAAGAATGTTCAATACAGTACTGCCCTAGTCATAACCAGTTCTGCCAACTTCCAAACATCAGTCAGCAAAGAAAAGCCTTTTTTGGTTGTTATATGTGAAGCTAGTTTTTTTACTTTTTTACTTGTTGGGTTAGGGTTAGACAGTTAGACAGTTATACTGATGTTCATGATGTGCCTTCTACAGGCGAAATAGAAAAAGAATTCTTCCAATTAAAAATAGTTAAAATACTTAAATTCATTTATAACATAAAAACGCATTAACAAATGTTAAGAAAGCAATGAATGTTGTCTTTTCTTCTCATCAGAGATAATCATTGAGGCAGCACTTTGCAAGAGTGTTCTAAAGCCTTTGAGGCACGCAATATATGACAGGTTGAAGGACATCCACTCCCGTGGAGGCACCATAAAAAGACTGAAGGAGAACCAACAGGTGGTCTTAGGTACCACTAGTACAGATCTGGGGGTAACCACGAGTGTTCCTGACACACCAGTTATGGAGAAGATCCAGGTCAAGATGGGAAACCTGCATCAGGAGTACTCCCCTCAGAAAAAGATTGACCTGCTCCTCAAGACTTGCAAGATCATCTATGAGTCCATGTCAGTGGGCAGCCCAGGTCAGGAAAAGGGTCTAACTTTTCTATTTTCTTAGTTTCAAGGAATAATACTCAGATCCATGATGAAGTCAGCATCAGCATGAACGATACCAACAAAGACACATGGTGCCGATAAAATAGTTTAAATAGTTTGGAGTGTACAAAGGTGATTATATATCACCAATAAATAACCCTCTCCTGTTGCTGTTGCCCCGTAGGGAGGGCCCATGGAGCGGATGATTTCCTGCCTGTGCTGATGTATGTACTCGCTCGCTGCAACATGACTGCACTCTTACTGGATGTGGAGTATATGATGGAACTGATGGACCCTGCACTACAGCTTGGAGAGGGTGAGTATGTGCCCATGTGCACAAAGACACACAAACATACACAAACTAAAAATACTTTACAATACTCTACAGTATTCTCCAGATAGATATTTAGATCATTTTGCATGTCATCTGATCTGAATTAACGTTCAAATGGAAATACATATCCATTCAAGTGAACACAAGTGTATAGTTTTAAAGAATATTGTAGTGTTTCACAGGTTGCTTTTTGAATTTTGCATACTAATAATGATTGTCCCAAGGTTCATACTATCTCACCACCACATATGGAGCTTTGGAGCACATTAAAAACTATGACAAGCAGGCCATGACAAGGCAACTCAGTTTGGAAATCCAGGACTCCATTCATCGATGGGAGCGTCGTCGGACACTCAATAAGGCCCGTGCTTCACGATCCTCCATACAGGTAAGAGGCAAAAGCAGCTACACTCTAGAACCATGAAATACCCTTTCTGCTTTAGGCTTTATACAGGAATGATATATTTTATGCAGGATTTCATCAACATCTCCTTCTTGGAAGCTGGTTTGAACATCAAAACCCTGAGTGTACATCCAAATACCACAGCACAGGACCTTTGCAACCAGTGTGCAGTGAAGTTTGAGGTTCTGGAACCCAACTCCTACTGTCTCAGTGTATTAGTGGATGGAAACTACTGTTCTCTTACCTCTGAGCAGTTCCCCCTCACAATCAAATCCAGCATACTTAATGCTGATACACGGAAAGAATATTACTTTGTTTATCACCAGAAGGGAAAGGAGTTTAACAGTCAGACATTTTCTACTCCTGAGATTCCACCTGTCTAGGAGGACTGCTTGATATAAGAGAATAAGGGCCTGTGTTCCCCAAACGCTGCCACCATCTATTTTTAATACAAATCCAATGAGCTTCAGCGTTCAGAGCACTAAGCGCCTTCAAGGGAAAACAAATGGTCATTGGAGAAGGTTTTTTTATTGCAGCGCTCAGAGTCCTTCAAACTGATATCTGTTCAACTTTTACAACAGCGCTGGACTCGTCAATGTCACTTCTCTGTTGCTAGCCAATCAAAATGGAGGAAAGGGCGGGACATACACAGTCAAGAACTCACTAACAACAATGGCGGCGTATCTGGCGCAACTGGAGAAGCTAACTAGTTCAAACGCTACCGCTAACGCCAAGATGCTGTTTCTCTCCATTGTAAAGATAATCTCTTTAATGTCGGCTAAACCACAGATCTCAAATAACACGTTACAATGTTTTCAGGAAATAGAAATGAACGTGGAAGTGGCTGATGGTGCTTTTCTTAACTTAGCAACAACAAGCGCTGAGTGGCGCTCCAAGAAAGCGCAAAGGAAGTGCTCTGGAACTGAGGTTTTGACCACTCTCAGTGTGTTTGGTGGACACAGGCCCTAATTACTGACCTCCCATAAAAGCTAGAGCCTGTATATAAAGGTTGGTCATGTAAGATAGGGTTATACAGTATGTGTTGTATATTTTAGAACAGGACAAGTCTAAAATAAAAGTAGCAGTGGGAAAAACTTTTCCAAACAAGATCCTCTGAAGGTCCAGGTAACTGAGGTCTGTGTAGTATACCGAACATCAGTTTAGAAGGGCCAGAAGACAGTCCATTAAATTTGTGTGGAGTGTAGGTGCCGTGAGATTGCTTTAGAATCCAGATGATCAGTGGTCAAGCCACTTCTGCAAGGAAGTGTGTTCTGTAGGACTCTGTGGTAAACAGCTCTGCCTCTTGGCAATTTGGAATTGGATTTAAGATCATAGTGAGTGTTGGAGACCAAGTGGTTAGGACACTCGTCTCTGGACCAAGGGGTCATCCAGCATCACCATCACTGGGTCCCTGGGTCAGACGTTAACCCCAAGTTGCTCTCTGGGAGACTGTCGCTGAAATTGGAAGTCACTCTGGATAAGAGTGTCTGCTAAATGCTGTAAATGTAAATCATATAGCTACTCTGATTTGTTTGGCTGTATAGGTCAGCAGCATTTTGTGATTATGAAGTATCATAAGTCAGTATTATAAGTTAATAGACAAATCATTACAATTTGTAAATGCATCACAAAGATAAAAGTGCATGTTTTTTTGTAATGCTGTATGATTTACTGTTGTTGGTTTTTTTAAATAAATGCTTTCACTTTTTCCACATTTATTGACAACCTCAGTATTTACTACACACACACACACACACACACACACATTACTTAACATAACATATACAGTCATGTGAACAAGTTAGGACACCCCACTTCTTTCAGATTATATCTACAGTATAACTAAAGGTGATATAAAAGCATCTTCTGTTGCAAACACAAGAAACAATTTAATTTGTTTCACAAAAGAATTTAATGTTTATCCCTTTAAATAGGCTGAATGTCTGATGAACAGTTTGAAGGCATCTGTGATATTAAGATTAAACACAGTTTGAAACATGACTATAATGGAAGGGTTACTAGTTTAACTATCTTTAAACCATATCTTTTCACAATTTTATTAGTTTACTCCATCACATGCAGTGCTAAAGGCAGAAATGTAGCATTGTTGCAATGAGCTGTAAGAGTACAAACACATTTGTCCATGTCTCAATATGTATGACAGTATATATATATATATATTTTTTGTTTTGTTTTGTTTTTTTTTTTTTTGAATTAAATATAGAATAAATATTTAGACACAGAAAGAACAGTCTGACCAAAAAAGAGAAGTGAGAGAGAGTGCTTGTGTAGAAATGTATATGACTCATAGTTGTGCATGTTGCAATGGCAGAACATTGTGTTTTCTGAAAGACTTTATCGTGCTCATCCTCATGAATGTGTCTCTCCAACACCACTTTTCTTTCATTTTCTACACTTGTTCTGTCCATTCCTTCATATCTTCTCCGACTGCAACACCACATAATGACCCATTTGTCTGAAGCTAAACCTTACCACAGACCATTATTTTAAATGAGGAGCAAATAAAGTTGGCCTGCAGTAATGAGGTCAGTGTGACCTGCATGAGGGTTCACAAAGCAAAGAATTGTAATATCCACAAGAGAACACTAAACACTCTTTTAGTCTTTGAACAACACTAAAACGTGAAATTGTCAGCTTTCTGTTAAAAACATTTCTTTTTAAATATTTGTACATTATTGCTGTTGCCATTGTTTGCACTACTGCAGAAGAGCGGAACTGTGCTTATCTCAGTATGTTGTAGGCGATTTATTTTTCGGTGACAGAATCCTTAAAGGACGTGTCAAATTTAACAAGACACATCAGTCTTGGCCTAGAATACTGAAGTGTGCGTAGGTAGCTGAATACAACAAAGACACACGACCAAATTGGTTTCTAGGGCCCTGTTACCTGCCTCCTTGACCTCATTACATGTGACCTTTAGGGTTACAAACCTTTTATGATGACTGGTTGGTTGTAATGTTGAGTCAAGAGATATCTATTCCAAACAGCACCTTAAGAACATTCTAGTTTTGATCATCTAGCAGTCCTGTGGGTGCTTACTCTGTGGTTTCCATACGTTGTTTGGAGACATTATTAAACACAATGACGTCAAAACACATTCCTTCTCCTCCCTGAAGTTGTTCTCTATTTTAAGACCGCAGCCGAACAGGATATCTAAAGGTGTGTGTGTGACATATGGTCTTTCAGCGGCTCTTCATTTATATACACTCTCTGACAAACGAAGGCTGTATATATAGACTCTTTTCCTTGTTAGCTCCTGCACATTTTCTACAAGTCACCCTGCACTCAAGCCTGAGACAACAGTTGAACTAAGGTAACGGCGGTGCACAGGCCATCACTGAGGTGACAACGCGAGACGAGCAACAGGAATCAGAGAAGCAGTTGCACCTGGGAGCATTTTGCATGGAAAAAACTCAGACAGCCTTGGACTCAACAGACAAAAGCTTCAGATCTGTTTACTGAACGTCAGCATATCAGTACAAAGGTAAGAATTATTACATACAACAGATATCCTGAGTTTTCAGAATTATAGCAAACTAAAATTTGACACTAAAAAATGTGTAAGCCATATTTGAGCAATTGAGTCAAAATGTGAACTATTTTATTTTAATGTATTTATTGGTTGGACATATAGTCTAGTGCAGGGATCTGCAACCTTTAGCATCAAAAAGAGCCATTTTGGGGCTTTTCGCACCAAATAAAATTGATGTGCTGCCACAAAACCTATTTGACCCCTAAAATGTAGATAACAAAGCATATCTGGTTTTATAGTTATGCTACTGTATGTATAAAAGAACTGCTTTGCCTGTTAATCTTACAATATCATCTCCAAAATAAGAAGTATCTCACTGTGTAAACATTACATCAAAATAAAATATAATAGCATTATTCATTAGGGGTCCAAGCACAACCTGTTTATGGACACCTCTTGTAATCATCAGCAATATTGTTAAATAACATAATACAAACCTTTGCTACATCAATTTTCTGCATCCACTGTTTCTTGTCATGATATAAATACTTATTTCCCAAGATAAAATATTTTATTTGATTTATTTATGCATCAGCTGCTTTTGTGCTGCCCTTTGATCCTTTTGTTTGGACCCCGCCACATTTTTAAAGCTTCAGGGATCCGCGCGTTGAGCCGTGGCAGAGCGATGACAGAGCCGCAGGTTGCAGACCCCTGGACTAGTGCCTTTAATGAGACAGTTTAGCAGCTTATAAAGTCAGACAAACAGAGATATTTGTTTCAGTTCCAATCATACTTTAGGCTGTGATGAATGAACTATTTGTGTGCTTTTACTGCAGTTGACCACAATGGCCATCCCTCCTCGCTCTTCCCTGTTGCTCTTCGTCCTGATAAACATAAGCATAGTTACTGCCTTCCCTCAATCCCACATTCGTCCTCTGCAAAGGTAAGTGATCTTGCCATGTTTCAACTTTATGCTTTCTGTAACAAAGATACAAACGTGATAGAGCATCATATACAATATTCACCCTGGAAACAGAAACTCTCCACAAGCCGGTCAAGAAGAGTCTAAACAGGAGCAGTGGGAGCTGCTTTACCCCTCCATCTCCCTCCACGACTGGAGCATTCAGATGCTCTCCGCCCCAGAGTTTGGTGGAGTAAAGCATAGACTGGAACCCTTGGGTGTGAACGACTGGATGCCCCTGAGCCAGTCCCAAATGGAAGATGAGCTGGTAAAGGAATGGCAAGGAAACTGGCCGCAAAGGGTGGGCAACCAGGAAAAGAGAAACATTGTGGTGGCAGATGACGCAGCGTTCCGAGAGAAAAGTAAACTTCTTACAGCGATGGAGAGACAGAAATGGCTGAATTCCTATATGCAAAAACTTCTGGTGGTTAACTCCAAGTGAAGATTTTGTTTGTATGCTAGATACATATACATATAAATATATAAATAAAGGGGAATGTTAAACGTGTTACAACAAGTGTGCATTTTAAAACACACACACACACACACTTTTAAGTGATTATGCATTTCTGCTAAACGTGTGAAAACAAGACTTTTATTACATTCCACTGTTACAGTATAAATACACTATAGACCAAGTCTTACTGTCAGACTAGTAACTTAACTAAGAGCCCAGACTGTAATCAATCAGTTTAGGACTGGAATGTTACAGGAGGAATTATATTTAAATGGTTTATGAATGGAATAAAGGATAGCAAACTTAAGATACTTCCTGAGTGAAAGTAGAGCAAACATATAAACTAGATTCAAATATTTCAGATTTTCTAAACCATGAAGACTGAAGGTGCCCAAAAGGGAAAGACGGCACGCAAGGTTCTCTGAGGTCCCCGTGATCCACCCCCTCACCTCACCACCCTGATCTCCAAGCAAACACATCCTCCACCTATCTTCAAGTATGGCTAAATGTTAGAGATGGATTTTCTTAATAAAATACAACTTTTTCAATATATTTTAATTCAACATATATTTAGTTCAATAAAACTATGAATCCATCCATCACCATCCACTTGTCTGGGGACCGGGTCACGGGGCGAGCAGCCTCAGGAGAGACGCCCAGATGTCCCTTTGCCCAGCCACCTCTACTAGCTCTTCAGTCCAGCGTGTCCTGGGTCTCCCCCGGGGCCTCCTCCCTGTAGGACATGCTCGGAAAATTAATAAACTCTAAACACGCCATCTTACGTGTGGCCCACTGTCAGAATTGGTGATATGCAGACTGACCTGTATAATAACACGTTAAACGAACTTATATGTAATTAGTTAATTTTATGCTGTGCAGTGTTCACAATGACAAGTAATCATTCACTCACTTACTTACTAACCCTAACCCTAGATTGTAAGTGGACATCTGTTTTTAAGAATCGTAATTAATAATAAGTAATAACTGGTGAACAGTTCCGTCTACACTTCACAGTAGAGGGTACAAAATTATTCGTTCATTATCTGAACCAGGAGTGCTGCCAGCCCATTTTACCGGGGCTTGATTATCTTATTTATTTCAGCAACATGCATGCATCTGCAAATTAAATGATCATTTAGGCAGTGTACTATAGTCTGTAGTCTACTGTAACACCTTTTACATACTCTATACAAACTGAAAGAATCCTCGGCTCCTCTGTGAATTTGTGTCCGGTCCGGGCTACACCCACGGAGTCCTTAAAGGCTGGAAACGCCCCTGATCTGAACCGCTTAATCCCTACTGGGGTCGAGGGGACCGCAGACTGTACTAGGACTCTGGGTGTGAGACAGTGACCAACCTGGTGGGGGCCAACACAGCACAGGGCACACACACTCACACACACACCCACATTCAAACCTTATGAGGCCAATTTAGAGTCACCAATCAACCTACTGTATATCGCATGCTTTTGGACAGTTGGAGGAAACTGGAGCGGCTGGAGAGAACCCAGGTGGAGAGCACACGGACTACCCACCGGGGGATCCGACCCAGGACTTTCTTGCTGTGAGGCGACAGGGCTAAGCACCACGCCGTCCTGGTACAGTCAAAGCTAGTAAAAAGAGATATAGATCCTGCTTGACAGCATGCCTTTATTTTCTTACTGGATTAATTCAGCTGCGATGTTTGGAGGTTGTTTTTAAAGAGAAAAGCGTGATTACGTGATCATCTCTTTAGTGGTGGAGTGAGAAACAGTCCCTCAAGCTTACTAGCCTGTGCTCGTATTTCCTCTCTTTGGCTCTGTCTCAGCAATTCTACTTCCCATTCCAATGTAGACTTTGTCTCTCTCAGCTCCTTCAGCATCGATGAGGCGTGAAGATTTCCTGGTATTGATGGCTGGTCTGGGGCATTTTTCTGGGGTTTGCTGGTTAACTTAAAAAGCTGGGGCTCCTGGAACTGTGGTATGAAAGTTCTGGATGCGGCTACAGGTTTGTTCGTTCGAGACAGGGCTTGTAAATGGGCAACCACTGTCCTCTCCACTTTTTCTTTCTTTGTTGCTAAGTGTTGCTGCTTATTGACGATACAACTATCCTAGAGAACAGGAAACGTCACAAAGGTTAGGTTAATAATAATAATACTAATAATAATAACAACAACAACAGGGTCTTTAAAAAGTTAAGTCACCATGACAAATATTTCTTATATTTCTGGTGTCAACAGAAATGTGCTGGAGTAAAAAGAACACTGACAGTTGCCAGAAATCATCGTACTTATTCCAAGTAGAAAGTGCTCAAAATAGGTAAGTTAAATAAAATGACATAAAGAACTGTATAAGACAATTACCTGTGAAGCAGGTGCAATTGTGTTCTCCGTCTGTCTGAGTTTGAGACTCATCTCTAGTTTCTGCAGCATCGTGTGTAGATGTCTCACTAATCTGCTGAGCTCATCGTCATGGGAACAGCTAAGAGTGACGAACTGGGTTTTGAGCAAAGTGTCATCAGGCTGTTCCTTGCACTCAATGGCATCAATTACACTGTCCTGTAAAGAAGACATGGGCAGAGAAATGAGCTGCTGCAAATGAGTTTGTTATATTTGATGAACATGCTGAAGAATGGTGAGCATCCGCTACTAGTGCACTAGCTATTGTACACACAAGCAATCACAAACAGAACACTATCATTGGTAGAACATTTATTCCTGCATTTCTACCAACAAGCACATCAACCAAACACAATGGTCCAAATTCTTTGAATCCAAATAAAAAAAATCTAACCAAAACTTTGCCATGTATTCTGCATGGAACACTTTATGACGTCACTCTGAAACTACATTCAAGTTGAACAACTGTCAGCATAAATGAACTGATCTTCATCCATGAATATCCATCACCGTCTGACCATCACAACATGATCTGCTGAAAGTTTTTCAGCTCTTTTGAAACCATTGGAGAGGAAAGCTCAAAGTAGGCTTTTGTAAAGACCTTTTTAGCTAAATACTTTACACCATAACGTGTACATTAAGCAGGGCAGTGATGCAGTGGATATGGATGTGGCTTTACAGCAATAAGGCCCTGGGTCCCATGCCCAGAGGAAGGTCTTTCTGTGTGGCGTTTGTGTGCTCTCCCCATGTTCGCGTGGGTGCCCTCCCGCAGTCCAAAAGCATTTGTGTGCCCTGCAGTGTTTTGGCGCTGGCTTGGGTCGGTCCCTCGCTCACACCTGCGGTCCTGGGATAGGCTCCGGTCCTCCGGTGACCCCGATAGGGATTAAGCGGTTCAGAAAATGAACAAATAAATAATTAATGAAGGTGTGCACTGAGATTCGATTCACCTTTTTTCTGGTGTATTGGGATTATATTTGAAAATGGTCCTCTTTTGTCTCTTCTTTCTCATTTTATTGTAGATGAAGATGTTTGTTCAGATCTACAAGCAGCTTGTGAAGAGTGTGCTGCAGCATCGTTGTCCTGCTATGAATCGACCCAGTCAATCACAATTACCTAGTTTATAGTCTTGTTTCTGCATTCGGCAGTGTGGCTGTGTATACCTCAAGCTTGAGCTACCGCAAACAGATCCCGGTCTGTGCACTTCAAGCAGTCCTCCTTTGTCCATCTCTTAACAGTTTGCATGGTGGGTCTTAACTTGAGGATGAGGGTCGGTATGCTGGTACCAGAAACAGTGAGAGATGGTCAGATCATCCAAAAAGGAGGCTGGGAAGGCTCTATATGGGTCTCTTACATTTGTGTACACCTGGTGTGAAGTTGGAGGGCCTCTGGTGGAGCACTGCACATGTTGATACTTCGCACATGTCCATCTTGCTAATGAGAGAGTGAACACTGGCGCTGGGTAGAGAGGTCTGTAGCCACGTCCACGCTCTGGTCCTTCACCCATGTTTGAGTTTTCTGTCCTGTGTCTTGTTTTCTCCTGCGTCTTCTCCGGGTCGGTATAATAATCCATGGAGTAGCCAGCGGTTTGGTGAGCTCCCCATGGACTTTGTCAAAGTGACTGAAGTTGTCTGAAAACAACTTTTTTCAACCTCTACCGATGCTACACAAAATCAAAATACTGTCGAACGCAAGAAAAGTGTCTCTTTAAAGAGCGCTGAGCCGCTGCAACCGAACAGACAACCATCATGACATCGCAATTTTATTATGATTAATCGTGCAGCCCTTATTCACAGACACACAGAACTGCATACCATCCAGCACCAAAACAGTGGCTCTACTCTTCTCCAGTCGAGATATGCACGAAGTGATCTATTCAGGAACTGTATCCGCTCCAGATCCTAAGAGTCAGAAAGAGACACTGTAGTTAATTACTGGCGTCAGTAAATCAAAGGCTCTGCAGATGAACTAGCTAGACTAGACGAACTGCAGATAACATAACAGACTGAAACGCACATACAGTATGATTGTACTTGTCAGTACATTTACAGCATTTAGCAGATGCTTTTATCCAGGACAGTCTCCCAGAAGCAACGTGGGGTTAAGGGACCCAACAGTGGTAGAGCTGGAGGCAAGATCTGAACCCACAACATTTTGATCCAGAGGCGAGTATCCAAGCCCTAGACTACCACCACCTCCCCACTGCATTCCTAACACGGCCACTCTGCCAATAATAAACAGCATAAATGGTCAGATGGGCACCTGGACTGAACAGACAAAGTGCAGGGCAGTGTCTTTAACATCAGACACAGCTGAGAACATCTCTACAGTCAGGACTTTTTTACACGGGTGCTGTAAAGCATGTCTTGACCCAAAACATCGCCTCCTCAGAAGATTAGGGGCTTAAGGTCTCTGCAGGACATATATTTTACCTCTATTGAGATAAAGCAGAATACTGCACTTTGCAGTGTGTAGATCTTGATCATCATTGCAATGTGCATCTGGAGTATTTATTTCTATAGATTATTATCTTCGTTTCAGCCTTTGCAGATTTCTCTTTCATTTATTTAGGCTAAATGGACCAATTAAGCTAACCCAAATCCCAAAGTAAAAGACATTAATTTCCACAGAGGAATGAGAAGTTAAAATGGAAGATTTATCTCTCATTTAATCATTTATTTTAACTGAAATGTTTTTGTAATAAATGATGATATGCAGGGCGGCACAGTGGCGCAGTGGTTAGCTCTGCGGTCCCCCGCGACCCAGGTGGGATTACGTATGTGGTTCACATAATGAATGAATGATAAGCATCTTTAAATGCAAAAGGTCTGGGCTGTGCTTGATGAGTACATTTAGTACCCTTTAAGAACACCCCGTTCCAAATAAGTTCCCACCATCATATGGCATATAAAAGCACTGTTTATTTGTGTATTCAGTTTTAACTGTTTTGTTTTGTTTTTATTTAATGAAGGTCACAACCGTTTAAAAAGCATCAACAAGAGGAAATGTAATACTGTATTTAAAATGTCTATTTGTGTATGTACTTGTAATTATTTGGCATTTTGTTTAGTTGTAGAAATAAGTCATGATATTGAGACTCATATCTTGGGGCAGGAGTTGTAGTTCCGCCTCTGTTTTGTTATTTTAAATCTGTCAAAATAATATATGGATCATTTTTTAAAACTTCAAAAAGAAAACTGCCAATGAATGTTTTTAGACTAGTCATGAAATGTTGGCATTGGCATTCCATGTAAGTGAGCTTAAAGGAAGCACCCTGAGCTTACTGAGAACAGAAATAATTTTGGAATAAAACCATAGTGGATTTAGTTTGAAGATCAGTGTGGACAAAGGCACAGTGTTATCAGAATATGCAGCTGCATGAGTGACTTAAAAATACAGGGAGCATTTAATAACACCCACATTTATGGATTTAGATACAAAGCAGGAAAATAACGGCTTAACGGGTGCGCGAGCTTCATTTCCCTCTCAGCTGATTCAAGGGACATTTCACTACATGTCATACTGTCGATTTGATAAATACTCTATAAATAAATCTTGAACCTTGATCATTTCAGAATTTGCCAGTCCGTCAGTTTGTCAGATAGGTCTAAGAGAAGGCCCTGCTCACTCTTCAGTATTTGTAAAATCTCAGTAAATTATAAAGCAGTATTGCTTCAACTGTCAAGATAAGAGAGAGTGGTACACTGTCTAGAAAGCCAGAGGTCATTGTGAACACAGCACAGCGTGCACCACAACCAAATGTGACCTCGGCATTTGACCCATCCACGCAGTTTCCGTTACAACAGTAATGAAAAACTCAAAATACAACACAACATTCATTACTACAACCAAGAAATAATAACAATACGGCAGCATGGGCGTAAATTTCATTTAACAGTAGGGGGGGACAATAAATATCAAATTTCTCATGGGCACTTTTTGAAGGGGACACAAATAATACAGTCAAATTGTACTTATAAAGATATGTCCCCACAGTGAAAAACTTTGCTTCTATCATTATTATTGTAGCATGGAGACTGCGGCATTATGGTTATTTTCAAAGTTTTTCTCAGGCTCAAAGGATGCACAGCTAAACAATATGCTAATTGTGGCCGTTAATGTTAAGTTAACATTATGCCAAGTCGTCACAAATAAAACAATGCATGGGAAACGGCTTTGGCGTGTTAGCTGCAGTGCACTATGCAACAAGCTCTTGTAAACAAGCCAACGTTAACTAGATAAGTAATGTTTTAATCGCTAATGTAGCAGATTTGTGGAAAATTACATCGGTAATCAGCATTTTTGCCGCAACTAATTTATGAATGAGTCTGCATCAACTACATTAAAGAGAATGGCTTTATTTGAAGTGAATAAAATACCCTACTTACTGGAGTTCAACATGAATTGAGCCGCAGCCGCACACCTGACTCGTGTGTGTAGAGTAGGTGAGATGAACTGGGAGAGCAGGCAGTGGGACAAACCACTGTGAGGAAGAGGAGGGGGAACTCAACTCTTTCTAAATGCAGTTTTTGCGTTTGTTTTTTTTTCTACTCACACAATTATTTCAGGTATACATACATATATTTTTCACAACAGAGAGTGCGATTTTTAAAATATTTTTTTTGGGAGGGACAACCCTCGGATGGAGGGGGAGGGGATGTCCCCTCCGTCCCCCCCGGGATTTACGCCCATGTTAACGGCAGGGCCATCCGTCAGGAGGAACACTCTCAACTTCATCCCACAGAGCTACTGTCGCCCCCGTGTGGCTGAGTTCAGAAAGGACTGCTTTGAGTAAGTTATTTTTTTGTTTTATGCTTTCACATGTACAATTACATAAAAGGGCTCCTAAACAGATTGTGTAGTGTTTTACTGATAGAATCCCTGTTACTCTGAACATAAATATATAGTATATACAGTACATACCCCATTCTCTTTCTTACCAAATCAAATAACTACTAACCTCTTGCCCCGACAGAAACAATCACCACCATCCCACCTTGTTTAAGCCAGAATTGCAGGTTTAATAAACACATTACATTTTCCTGTCAAATCTCACACATCTGACTCCACGGCACAAAATTCTATGGCACAGCATTAATGTCCAAGACGCTTAAAGATTTGTCATTTACAGCTGCAAGCATCTGCTAAATACTGGTCAGTGTCGCTGAACATTATCAGACCTGCTTTTTGGAAAATGAACTCTCACCTTGTCAAGTCCAGTACGTCCTGTGTTATTAGGGACATCAGCAGCGATGGGAGATGAGCAAATGCTGGAATAAACCTATTAAAAATGTGTTTTAGTCACGTTTACACTTATACTACACATACACTTCACTGCGCAGTAGTAAATGTGACGTGCCATCTTGCCTTGTGGATAAGACTGGCTTGTTCTTGCTTGGCTGCTAGCAGATTCTTCCACCGCAGCCTCAGATTCCCATGCTGCCACTGTGTGCTCCTCAGATCTCCTCTCCATGCTGCTCCATCCACTTCACATCCACTTAAACCCAAAACTAAGTCCACCAGATAAGGAGCACTCTGTAGGATCAGACATAAATTGACACTTTTGATAACCCCATAGGTAATAATCTGCTTGTCTATGTTTCATTATCATCTCTGATGCACAACATTTTTCTGTCCAAAGTGTATTTTTGATGTTACAAACTGGATGATCTTATGAGAGGACTGAAAACCTGTAGGCCTGCAGATCTGGTGTACCGGCAACGAGCCACGTCTCACTGTCACTATGGCAGACCATGTAGTCTAACTGAACGGCTTGTTCTGTATTAACTACCACAAGTCCAAAAGAGATTTGAAAAAAATAATTCAATACAATTCCTATGTATAGTGCTTTTTATCACAGACTTCCCAGCTTTTAAAGGAGCTTTACATATAGCCGGGGCCAAGTACCTAATGAACAAGCCGACAAAGCCACAGTGGTGAGAGACCTTTAAAGCAACAAAGATCCAGACGTGGAGCTCATCCTCCTCTGGGTGAACTCAAGCATTTAAACAAAAAATATAGATTAAAAAAAGATTACAGAAACTATCTCTGGTTGAGTGGTGCGATGCTAAAGTTGCGCTCATTGTTTAACTGAATTTAAAAGAGTTTAAAAACACAAAACCATCAGCTTTTTCTGAGGACAGAGACTTAAATGTCTGGAATATTTTGGAGAAGATGTGTTCTAACTTTGTAATTAAACAAATCTGCTAAGTAAACAACAGCATCCACATTAATTATAACATATCAGATATATTATTAGAATATTTTAAGATTATATTAAGATTTAAAACATACTTTAAACATTTAAGTGTGTGATTATTTGTCATTGTGTCATCACAGCACAGCAGCAGCAGCACATAGGTCTGCATTTGACCCATCCATGGAGGAGCAGCGGGCAGCTGACGTGCAGCACCTGTGGAGCAGGTCTTGGGGGCGGTACCTTTACCAGTCCGGGACTTGAACCAGCAACCCTCCGATTGCAAGGCCAACTCCTTAACCGTTACACCACCAACTGTTATGAATGCAAATTAGGGTTGCACCGATACCAATACCAGTATCGGGTGTTAAAAGACTCGTATTCATAAATAACCTGCCGATACCACGCGCCGATACCACTTATTTGACTACATCAAACTGGTCATAGACGGCAGATGTGATCTGTTGTCCTACCTGACTTCAGTGTCTAGGGGAACACAATGAGCCTGAAACTTAGGTTTGGAGATTCTGCCCACAAACAGGGCTCCAGGTGGCGACTAAAATGGTCACCGGTGCGATTCGATTTTGTATTTTTCATTCCCGTCACCAATGGCGACCATCTCTCTCAGTCCAAGAAAGATTAAAACAAAAAAAGCAAGAAACAGCTTTAATTGTGTGTGGACGCTCTCAGAGATTCACGAGATTAAAGCCAAACTAAAGCGAGGCATCATCTGACACGCCCACTTGCTTTCAAATGTCCTTTCACTACCTTCGACCTGTTGCAAGAGGGGCTACGACGGACTTCCATCCACAGGACTCTAGCTGTGATGGAACTCATCGCCTATGAAGTGATGTTATCAGAGGCAAGGTATAGGGGTGCTGGATAGCCCACTTTGTTACAGAGTAACCAACAGGAAAGAATAAATATAGAAAAAATGCATTTTTTAATCAAATAATCTTATTGTGTATCCAGATGGGTACCAAATGGATAAAGAAGTGTCTCTGCCTGGCACTAACCTTATTGTTCTTCACACTACTAAGCCATAGCAGAATGTCTCTGCATAAGAACAACTGCAGCCAGTAAAATAGACACAGTAGTTATATCTACAGTTTCAGCACTTTTACACTACATAAAGCTAAAATAAATAATAATAATAATAAATAATATAATAAATGATATTATTTATTATTAATATTAATATAAAATAATGTACTAATGACTGTTCACATTTATTGTTCTGTTCTCTATAAGACTTATATAGGCTCATTATAATCGGCAAAGGAGAAAATAAATTCTGCCTCCCAATTAACTGCACTTTTGTGGAAACCAAATCTAAGAAATATTGGTATTGGCACTCGGTATCGGCAAGCACACAAACAAAAATATTCATATCGGTTTGTAAAACAGTGGCGTCGGTACCTCCCTAATGCAAATATAGACATCAACAAGGGTAATGCATGTTAAAATTCTCTTATCTACAAAGCTAATTTTGCTCTGGAAAAACTGGAAATCGGGTTTAATACAGCATTGCTAAATGTAGTAACACATCCCAGGGTCTTACCATGGCAGAAGATGAGAGCACCTCCAAGTGCAGAAGTTTCTCTCTTAACAGGGCCTCCAACAGGTTACCTGATGACATCATCCAGCCGAGGGCCAGTAGCAGTTCTCTGCTTCCAATTTCATCCTTACTTCCAAAAGCCTGGTTTCTGGCAACCCACCAGGCTCCGTATCCACTGTGCCAGAGAATACTCCTCACAAGACCAAACTGGAAATCTGTATTTCATTCACCATGTGTGAGCAGAACAAAACAGACTGAATAACAATAAAAACACATTTGAAATGAAGACTCATGTTAACAACACATGCACAGTAAAGCGGGGTAAAGTAATAGTGTTTTTGAAATTGGCTCTGTATTTACAAGAAAATGCTATATTCACAAATAAGGAATTAATTAACAAACAGTTATTATTGAAGACATAACACTCTGAAACTCCATCCCAATGTGTATTATACATGTGTAATATAACACTTGTGAAACTGCAAATAAAGATACATAAGAGCCAACATGAGGAAATAGGGCATCCTTAGTCTAGTTTGTGGTTAAACGACATGACTAAACCTGCTACTGTGGTACTCATGAGCAAGGTACCGCTGGCAAAAAGCTGCCCACTGCTGCTTCACGGATGAGTCAAATGCAGAGGTCACATTTTAGTGTGCTGTGGTGTGTTCACAATGACAATCACTCACTCACATACCATGCAATTTGGGACCTGTGAAATCTGTATACAATTTGTGAAATTAATTAACATGCATTATATCCATTATTTTTTATGTACCATCCTCCAACATGATGCATCCTAATGTTCTAAGGTGCAATAGGATCAAAATTTCATATCCCAATATAAACCATTTTATATTCCAAGAACCGTATATCAAAGATAGCAAAAAGATACTCCATACAAAATAAATGTTGGCTCTTTACCTTCTTTTACAGTTTCACAAGTGAATTTGTGATAAAGTTCCATGTCAGTAGTAGTGATGCTTCTCATTCAGCATCCTTAAAACATTTAACACAGTATCCATACCCATGCCTGTGCCTTTTGGCTCCTGACAAGCACAGTCCTTTTGAAATGCCTTCATCATTAGGCTATAGAGAAGCTCCCACAGCTCTTGCTCCTGCAGTATAAACAATAACATTACATCTGGGTTAACACAGCCAAAGCAGTACTTCAGCAGAAGATTTAACTTTCTAAATTTTGAGGTTGGTTTTATTTTTCAATATAATCTTTTTTTTTGTTACGGAATATGGCAGTAATTACTTTCCTGTGGCTCTGGTATTATAATAGCCTTTAGTTTCGCACGGTCATACACAATATGGACCAAGAGGTCAGGGGTTCGAATCCTACCTGCAGCACTACCACCACTGAGTCCCTGAGCATGAGCCTTAACACCAAGTTGCCCCAAAATGCTAAACAAAACCCTTTCCAGTACGTAAAGCTACCAGAAAATGTAGGGACCGTCTAAAGAAGTACCATGTCCACAAATGCTTTTGCATCACACCATATCCTGTTCAGCTATTCTAAATAGACCAAGTCCTTCTGTTTGCAACCTATGAACACAAAAGCACTTCAACTGTGCTCGTATGATGTTTCTTAGGAAGGCATTCAGATGAAAACTTCATGCAAGATTATCAACCTAAACCTGTTCAGTTCACGACGCCTATAAAGTCAAAGTAAATCTGTCATCTCTGCTATATACTGTACAGATATACAGAGAGACGAGACGACGTGATGGTATTCGAGTTTAAGTGGCTTGGTGTTCATGGGTTACAAACTGGAAATAAAAAACCATAGCTGTTCTATTTATGTAGTAAACGAGTAAGCAGTTTGGTTGCTTTACAAATACAAGTTATCGCGAAATCAATCGCGCGGTATTACACTTTCACGACGGTCCCTAACTTTTCGGCGGTTTTTTTCTAATTGGGAAGGAGTTCAATGACTATTTTTGAAGGAATCACTGAAATGCAACAAGATATAGCTGCTTAAATCGCAGCAAACATACGAATATTAGGTCTGCTTCACCGCGGGACCTTAATGAAGTGCTTCAGGAAACACGGCTTCGTCGAAACTCGTCGGTAAACGTGAGAATCGAAACAACTGTCTTTGCTTAGTGAACAGTGAAGTTTACAGTGGAGTCACTAACCGCATCTGTCTTGTTGAATTTGGCCTTCCTGAAAACTTCAGCAGTTGGAACCGACTCAACATCTAACGCCGACAGAAGCTTACAAAGTGTAGTGATTACGTCTTTAACTTTAACATTCTTTTCGCGCTGCATTTTATGAAAATCCCGAAGAACGTTTTGCGTTGGTCGTTGTTAGTTTCTTCGAGGTCTACTTCCTAGTTACGCACATCGCACGTCATTTGCGCGTCAGCCAATAAGAAGTGCGGAGCGCTAGCACGTGACCCTACTAGAGTAGAGCAACTCTTAAAATGACCAGTGAAGGCCGTCATTCATAATTAAACCAAAAAAACGAGGAATAACCAAGTATTTGTTTAAATCGTACACCTTATGCTTTATCAGTTTTCCAACTTTGAATATATAATACCCAGGAACACCCTCTTTCATGATTTACAAGTGTCTTGTAGGGATTATGTGAAATATTAGAGAACTCGGCACTCAAACGTAAACCTCATGAAATGTCATCACGATTGATCTTGAAATTACATGAAAAAAATCCCTCTCGAATGCTTTAATTTTGACACTCAAGATTACGTTAAGGTAGTGTGCTTTTGGGGGCATTATGAGGATAAAAACTCTGCACCCTGTTTTTGAAGCATATTTTACGTGTCGGAGATTGTCATTATTTTGTTCTTTTAGTCTTATATGTAAAAGAACTATACTATGATAGGGAAACAGACGGTATTATAGGCAAAAAGTGGGTCTTTTTTTTGGATTTCGGAGTGAATTACCTTAAAAATGTGAAGCGCGGACGGCTTGACCGCGGTCATTGGTAGTGTAAACTGTAGGGTGTTGACCCCGTGATCGGAAGGTCACAGGTGTTCGGTAAAGATAGCACTGAGGTGCTGCTCAGGTACACAAGCAGGGCTCCCCATGTCAGCTGACCACTGCTCCTTTACGCATGGGTCAATACAGAGTCATTTGGTTGTGGTGAGCTGTGTTCACAATGACAAATAATCACTCACTCACTTCTGCTTTTAGATACACACTCGGTCCTTCCATCCTGCTCTCATAGTTTGCCTTCATGAAATAAAATCGGGTTTCTCAAATAGTTCTAAGACATGTTCTTAGGTTCTAAATCACTCCTGTCCTCTGTCCTCAGGTCAGAAACATGGGGGTCGTCATATTTTAATCTTCACAATTTTTCACCTCTGTTCATCTCTAACCCAACAAAGTACTGCCTGATTATGTAATTCTAGTCTTCCATTTAAGTTTTGTTATACATGTTGTTATACACATTTATGCCACTGTTCACACCCTCAGAATCTTGGAGTCTAGTCTCTCAGCTGACTCTATAGCTTTTAGACGCACTGCCCACTGTCTCCTGAACTCTCTATCGGAAAACATTGGTCCCACCAACTTCTTTCCTATTTTTAAATCTAAAGACCTACTTGTGCATATTGTATATTTTACCTGATGTTGATAGCATCCTTTAAAACTCCATATTTTACTGTATGTGTATGTGTCTGTTCTAACCCTAACCCTAGGTGTCTTGAAAGTTGCCTATAATTAATATTTATTGTTATTATTAACACTGATGAGCATAGACTAAAGATTAGACATAGATTGGGAAATCACATACATTAAATGTTCAGTAAAAGTACTGTGCCAAATCCCTGCAAAATAGGTGCTCTCCGTCTTCTTACACACCTAATTTATTCGCAAATGTCCTGCTAATGAACTGAATTGACTGGGGCTGTTAACTGAGCATGAACTTGCAAAGAAATCTTAAGAAGTTCACTCACATCATCACTAACACCCAAACACCGAATGTGATAATGTGTCTGCATTATATATTTTGTTTATTTAAGAAAGTTTCCCTGGAACAAACTGGGATTAACTATTTTGCTTCAACTACACAATTTATGGTAGTATTTGAAGCGGGATACAGCAGGGTTGAAGCTTACAACTTCTCTGTACAATTCTCATATTTGTACCTGAATAAAAGTCTTTTGGTGGGCTGTAAACAGTGAGTCAATTCATTTATTAGCTAACGTCTCGTAACAGCAAACCCTTAAAACATCTCCCGAATCAGTATACAGTGTTGTATATTCTGAATAAATTGTTTTCTGTAATATAAATAATATTTCTTAAACTGTATAATGCACTGTATTTTTGATCAGTATTTTAATGGTAAAAATCATTAAAGACAAAAGACAATCTTAATGGCTAATAATAAGCAAGTCTTTTTCTGCTCAGTTAAGCAGTCACTCATTCATTATATTGAAGAGCCAAGACATCTTTTTTTATTAAGTAGTTCAAGTAGTCAATTAATATCTGTATATCCAGTATAAACATGCTTCAACAACGAAATTGGTTTTTAAAGTCGCATACTAAATATATATTAAAAAACAGCAACTGCGTTCTTCTGTAAAGTACATTGGACGTTATTCTGGAAACCAGTGTTTTTCCACTTGTGCTTTTATTAACATTACCAGATAAACAGTAAATAATGCACTCTCTGTAAACTTTTAAAAATAGTTATTGATTAGTAAAATATGAATCCTGAGTCTAGAATCCAACCTAATTTACCAAACATAGTTCTACTGATCAGTTGATTCACAAGCTCACCTTGTTGAGAATACTAATCTCATCAAGAGAAGCATGTTGTCCTCCAGGTCCTACGTTCGACACCCATGCATTAGATTAAGTTTGTTGCACAGTCTATTTATTCTCTGCAGAGTAGTTTCTAGCTTTACGATACACACAAATGCTACGTTTTACAATAATGTTCGTGTCTGAGATTAAAATAATCTACATAAATTAATCAAACCAAGCATCTTTTTAGTGCCTTTTTTTCAGGTAAACTTTTTTAGAAAACATAAACTTATACAACCTTCTCAAAAAGCATACACAAAACAGGAAAAAATCACAAGTTAAAGCATTATTTTAAAATTTGCCAATTATTATGTGCTGAAAGTTTATTATCTGCATTCTGTACCATCCTTTTATTTGGTTTAATGGGTCAAACGAAAGATTATAATTATCTTTATAATAATTGTTATGACTCAAGGAACACACTTCAGGCTAATGTTGAAGGATAAACTGTGTACCACAAAAAGGAGTGTCTGTTTTGGGTTAGAAAACTCTTAAGTATTTTGCTCTGAGAGAATACACCACATAAACAAGCAGCTAATGTTTTGTGATTAAATTATACATTTAGAAGGGTTTGATGAAAATCTGCTACCTACTTCTACTTCTTGGCATTAACATTCTGACAAACTTGCAGAATATTGGACTATATAGGTACACAGCTTTTTTTTTTCTCTCTCTCTCACACACACACACACACACACACATACGTGTGTATATATATACATATAAAGTATGATTTTACACAAAAGAAAATATTTGGTTGGTTTCACGGCTACTGCCTCTGCAGCACAGAGCATTTTGTGTTTTTGTGTTGCCACTATGAGTTTACACACAGAGTAGTGAAGCGTCTCAAAAATGTTGCATTGCACAGTATTGCACATTGTGTAGTACGGCACAGTAATGCATACTCTATGGAACAACCCCACAAAAATCAAATAAAGAAATATTCTATAGACACATATACAAAAACAAGATGGAATTAATAATTGTTTCATAAATATGAAGCTATACAGGCTAGGAGTACCTGTAGTGATGTACTGCGGTTTGTTTATATACACTGTCTAATTGACACTAATTTTCAGTTGAATTATGATGATTTCAGTCAATTTAACAGGTTAGTGCTAAACAGTACTGCTTCCACCTATAGTCTATACAGTCTTGAATATCTGAATAGTGGTGTCTGTGTAAGCACATATACTACCATATGTAGTAAGCAAATTCACTGAATTCATATTGTAGCTTACCAAATTTGCTGCAAAAACATACTGTACAACTCAACAGTGCAAACACAGTCTGTGTGAATGTCACAGTGATGCAGCTTGATGCTCATGCAGTACAGAAGTAGTGTGGGTGAAACTGATCTTAGACTATGTGTTAACTCTCTCCCTCTCTTTCTTCTTCTTCATGCTTAATCACTGGGGTTCCTGAAGATGACAGTAGTTAGAAGAGACTTTAAGAACCTGAAGGGTGTTCATGTGACTGTAAAATGAATAAAACATCATTTTTAAAAAGGCATCCTTGCTCCTTACCATCAAGTTTCTTTAACTGGGGTACCCTCTTAGTGGCTTCGTCTATCCAGTTCCCCTCAGTAGCATACTTCTCTTCCAAGGGATTTCCCACAAATACTAGGTCGATCAATGATGGAAGTTCAGCTAATTTCACAAATTCACCTATATTTAAAAATAGTACAGAACCAAAAAAGTGTATAAGTAGGGCACTTACTACACTGAAAAAAGTGTAAATGGCAAAACATTACTCTAAAGACCTTTATCTACCTGATAACATATTTATAGAGCTTTTTTACATTTCCTTTGGTGGAATAAAAATTTTGGATTAGTTTAAATTAAAAGCAGGACTTGTCACTTATGGTCGTTACTTTCATTTGTATTAAAATGTGGTTTTGCATTGCCCTTTAAGTCATTTGTAAAGTAGATTACCCATAATTCCATGCGGCCAGCTGATATTAAAATGAATATAAGTCTTTTGTCAAGAATGCTGTTTTGTTCTTTGAATGATTAGGGAATATTTTAGTATTGTATTGTACTGTTTTGTTTTAGTCTTAAAGATCACTCTTATTGTTGGTGTTCTGTTCACCATTTTTAGATGCCATGTCCCTGAGTGAAAAAGATTTGTGAGTACAATAAAATAACTCATGGTTTAAGGTGATGTTTATGCTGTCAGTTATGATGAGAGTCTTTTTTAAGATTTCTCTTTACTGTGAACCACAAACTAATGACCAAAAGTAACAAAGAAAGATCAGTATTTAGCCCACTAAACTGATATCATTTGATAACAGTCACAAGAATATAAAATGAAAAACTAGAAAGATTAAATCATATTTCAAGTAAACAAAATGTGGCAAATAAAAATTTAGTTTGACTTGAAAATAGACAGTTATCCGTTTTAAATTCAAACAAACTACAGATATTTGTGGAAATGTACAATTTAAGATATCCTAATCCAATTACTTGTAACTAATTGACACTTGTTCTTTTTTTATTTTTACAATACTTATACGTAGTTATGGTCATTAGAAAGTTACGACAGTTGTGTTCCATAATCCAGCTTATCTGATAACAACATGCTTACCCCATTCTTTGACTAAGTTGTTAGACATGTAGAGGACTTGGAGCTTTTTCATGACATGGATTCCCTTCAGCTTCTCTATGAGGTTGTAAGAGATCCACAGTTCTTCTAATGTGTCTCCTACTGCCTCCTATAAATGACAGTTTAAAATGCACTCTTATATTGTTACTTAAATATATCTAACACTGTTCCTGAGGTGGGTTACACATGTTATAACAGCTGTATTAATAGCATGTTATAGCAAATATTTAAACTTACTAGTCCATTAAGGTTTTTAATGTTGTTACGACCCAGAGACAATATCTTGAGGTTCTCTAAACGAAAACACAATCATATCTTGTTTTCAGCTGTATTTTTATATTATTTGAAAGGTAGTGTGAAAGGCATAAATAAGGAACAGGCGCACACACATACTCACTTAAGCCATTCAAGTTGGCAATTTTTTCAATACAGTTTGTTGACAGAGACAGTTTCCTGGGGAACAGGCACAATGCAAACATAAAGAACTTTAAACATCATGCACATTACTACAAACAGAAACTAAGGCTTAGGTATAGGTTAAACTTACTCGCAGTTAGTAAGTGTTGAAAGTGAAGCATCCATCTTCTCAATAGGAGGAATCTGACCATACAGTTTTACAGCTTTAGCCTCACCGGCTTTCTCTCCTGATTTCTCCTCCTTTACATAAATATAACATAAACATTATAAGCCTTAACGTTGGAAGAACATATTTTGCGTCTTGTATATTGCGATGTATTCGAACATGTAGGTCTTACCCACTTCAGCAAGGCTTCTTTAACCGTTGTCGCTTTTGCCTAAAAAGAAAGAGTTTTAAAAAGACTTACACAAATCCGCTTAACCAGTGATCACAACGTTGGCTCGTTACAAATGATCGAGCAGCTGAGCGATACTTTGGGTTTAGAAATTTAGCATCGATTTTAAAATCTGTCTTCTAAATTTTCATATATTCCCACACTTCAGCTATCGCTAACCAACTTAGCTTGTTAGGAAGCAGAAAAATAACTAAGACAAGTCACTTTGCGCGGTGCCTGTTTACTCATTACAAAAGTCAGATGAATTCACTAAGATTTTTCACGCGAGGCGTCGTTATGATTTTGAGACAGGATATTTTATAATGCTGAGAGGTGGATTAGCACTCACCATGTTATCCTCAGCGGTTGCTAGGGAAGGTCTTGAACCACCGCGCATGCGCCGAGCGCTCCGCTCCGTGTAAACATTTAGAAGGCGGTGTCGAGCCCGTCCTCCATCAGCAGCATCTTAAAAGCGCTCGACATTTTCAAGTAGAGTTGCTATTCCGATTCAAACTGTCTTGTTAGGAGATTTTACTTAAGACAACATTACTTACATTTACTTCAAATAATCTATTACATTAAGCATCACTCACTTGAGCTACAGGAACTGCGAAATGAAGGACGCAGTAGCAAAACTCATCACTTATTTTCCATTTATTTCAGTGGCGTTTTGACCATATTGTGAATTCTACATTCTAATTAATGACATTTAACAGAACACTTTTTTTTTTTTTTTCATTTTCAAAAAAAAAGCAAGTTCGTTCCTTATTGAAATAAGTTCTACCGTTAGTCTATCGTTGTTACCCAGTGATCGGTTAAATTTGGACAGCAACAAAGTACATTTACTTAAGTAGGGTACTTAAGTAATTTTTTTTTTTTAAATAATTTGAGTAGTATTTTATGTATTTATGTATTTATTTATTTATTTATTTATGTGGAAACGTATGACTTTCACTTTGCTACATTTGAAAGAAAAATACCGTTGTTGTTGTTGTTTTTTACTTCACCACATTTCTGTCAAGGTTCTCGTTACTCGTTACTTTCAAATCTGTGGATAAAGTGGGTGTTATTCCGCCATCAGTAATCAGCATCAGAGGTACGTCACGCCTGAAGAACTGTAACTATAAAACCAAGTTCAGACAGTTCTGCCTTTTTGTCTTACAGAAAACATTGTTGCTGTTGGAAAGTCATGAAGCTAGAGGTGTAGAACTGTGTCAGAACACTACCGTGCTGTTTTGTGGGGGTGCGTAGTCTTACAATTAATTAAGAAAATTAACTGATGACTGGTTTTCTTTGTGAGTTCGGGTTGTGTTTCATTCTGTAACATTCTACCAGTTCCTTATTCTACAGGTTCTACAAGCTAGTCAGAGGCATTAGGTATTGTAAGTGTTGTGGCAACAATGCGGTGAAAGAAGACGTACTTTTAATGCATAAGTATTTTTTTAAACAACTACTTCACTACTTTAACTTAAAATAAAATTTTGGCCGTACGACTTTAACCTGTATTAGAGTACCATTTGACTAGTGGTATCTGTCCTTTCACTTAAGTAATAAAGTTACTTTGCCCACCTTTGGTTAAGTTTGCGTTAGCTGCAGGGTGCTGTATGTCATATATGTATAATGAATGATGAAATAAGACGCAGGTTGCATACAGGCATTTGGAGTGTACTGTCTATTTAGTCTCTTATGCTTCCTCGGGTGTTCCGCTGGGTGGAAGTGTTGGCCCAGGAATCCAAAAATCACGTTATTGGAACAGTCTTTGTACTTGATATCGCAGTACCTATTGTCCTCTAAAACACAGTTGCATGCAGATTTTCAGCAGGTCACTATAAAGTAATTAGTCATCGATACACGATTTCCACATTAGTTTGTTAAGTAAACAGTGTCTCATTTGGTCACAGATTTTTTAACCAACCTGCTCCAAGAAAGACAATCAGTTTCTTAACCTGAAAACCGATTTGTTTCTAAGTAAGCGATGGGTAGCTAGCTGCAAACCCCTTTAACCGGCTGTAAGCTATCGTACTTCAGATACATTAAAGGTTAAAAGATTAAAAGGCGAGGACTGCAGCAGCTGAATGTGAAATTGTGGTGCTTTACTTCATTATAAACTGCCGCTGTGACTCGGGCATGCGCAGTGCAGCGCGGCGTCAGCCGGAGCCTCGAGAGCCCGACGGCGCTAACGATCGAGAGAGCAGCGCTGCTTCAGTTCCTGTTTCCGCCAGATCTCCACAGATCTCCTCACCAAACATCTTCGTTCATCGACAGACAGACGCGCGTTTGCCGCGGTGCAGGATTAAGGTAAGCACGGCTCAGTTAATTAACCAGCAAGAAAATCAACTGAATGGATGCTTGTTTAGCGGGCCTGTTGCTGCTGATCTGATTGCTGCCGAGGCGTAAATAACGGAGGTGGATTCCCCTTGTTGCGGGACCGCTAGAAACGCAGATTTCAGGCAATCCGCGATCAGCGTAGTGAGCCGTGTAGTAAATCAGTTCAGAGATAAATTAATCCAGGCACAAGGCATTTTAATTTTCGGACCTTAATTACGTATTGCAATTGGCCATTTCTGTAAAGGAATAGCAACAGTTATTTGTCTAGCAAAATTAATCCATCCTTAGGAGGCTTAACTGTGTTAGGATGATTATAGGGTCGTACTGGGTTTAAGTGGTAGTCGATTTTAGAATGATCTTTCTTCTTCAATAATACGAATCACGCATTGTGTTACATTTCGGTGTGAAGGAGCCTCATATCGCTAGTCGCTGAGTTTCTGAATGTGCTACTGTCACTGCCTACCAATCCAATCTAGACCTAGTTTTATTTTAAAGCCAGAAACAAAGCCAAAGCATTAGACATGAGTTTGGTCAGACATTTAATTTCCTGAACTGTATTCTATAATGAATTCTTTCATAAATAATGATTAAACTGCTAAATGTGGTGTGTGTGTGTGCTGGGTGATCTCTTGATAGGCCCATGTCTCCTCATATTGTAATGCCTCTGACAGCTTTTATTTTTGTGTTGTAACGATGTTGGTGGTTTGCAGAGTTTAACTTCAGCTCATATTAGTATTCAGTCTGCTGGGTAATCAAGTAAGAGGATTTTCCTGCATCACACCTTGTTAAAATAGGTTCCTGTACTGTTCCAGTACTGACGTGGTGTACAGCCATTATTGTTTTTTGTCAGCATTTATTTCTTGTTCTTTACATAGGTATAATTGGCCAATACCTTATTTGCTAATTGTAAGTAAGTAGATTATTAAGGTCCTTTTGGTTGTTGACTGGACCTGTGCGTTACTGAGGAGATGTGTGCTTTCTTCAGCTAAAGAGAAGGGATGGGGATTTATCACATTAATTGTGTGGATTCTGAAGTATTCTTTTGGGAAACAGGATTTCTTGAAGAATATTTTACTTAAATGCATCTCTGCAAAAGTATATTTCAAAAGTATATTTCATATTCTTTGAGTGTTTTGACTCACATGAGCGCATTTGTTTCAGTTCAGAAGAGGCTTCATTATCTTACTGGCTCCATAAAAAGTCCCGTTTTGATCCTGTTTTTTTGGATCCAGATTTTATGATTTGTGAAGTAGCATACATTTTTGAAAGAGTTGAGGTAGATTACTTAATACTTGACTGTATTTTTATTTTGTTTTTGTATATAAGATATGTAGCCTGCATAATAAACACTTCTTCTGTTTGATTGGTGAGTTAAGGAAATGTCTTCCCTACTTACTGAAACAATTGTAGTAAAAAAATATATATATATATATTATGACTTTTGTAATTTCGGTTTGGTATTTGATGAGAAAATGCAGTCCTGGTCATTAATTATTTGTCAGAAACCATTTAGCATAGTTTCACATGAGGACTGAGTAACAGTAGGAAGTTAATCCTGTGTCACTATTTGTAATTATTTTATTCATTAAAACCATATATTTTATTAAGCTTCAGTGTTAGCACTTTCTTTCTTTGATGCAGTTTCTGGGATATGTGCAAAATCTCCGGCGTTTGTAGACTACATCTCAATATTCTTTATTGTAGGAAAAGGCAGTAGATGAGTTGCTCCACGTTTTCAATGGTGACATTAATATATAATAACTTTCTTGTAATTCCCTTTGCATGTCTGTCACACTTGGAGATATTTGAATGATGAAGTAAAAAACCAGATAACATCCATGATTAGATAATTGTCCCCTGGGGTGAAGTTTGATGAGGAATGATTAACCAGTTGAAATTGCATATGCTTCATGCTTTCATACCTGCTTCATATTCTTATGAAGGTGAGAAGAGTAGCTGGAATATACATCAGAACCAAGGAAACAATTGCCTGTCTCTCTGTCTGTCTCTGTCTCTGTCTTTGGCTGTCTCTTTTGCTCTCTCTGTCTCTCTCTCGTCTCTCCCTTATATTCTACCAATATTTGATGACTGCTCCTGGCCGAGTTTCCATGGCGATGTGGGCAGTGGGTGGAGATAGAGGCTCTGATTAGTTTTAATAATAATGTTGTTTGCTCCACTTCCCTGCTAAAAGGAATGCTCTTCTATAAGTGATCTCGGGGGCACAGGGAGGTGTATTTGTAGTATTGTCGATGAGGGTGAATGTAGTTTTTCACGCATACATAGGTAATACAGGTGAGGTTTGACAGGAATTGTAAATATCTTGCTGCAATGAGGAGTGTTCCTCTGGCAGTTATAAAAGAGTCAACTAACCTCCCACCAGTTATAGCAATGATAAGATGGCAACAGAATGCAGGCCTGCTATGACACCTTCCTCTGTCATTTTCTGAGCAGGAAGCAAAAGTTTGGGTATTTTGCTGTGAGTAATCGATATGAATCCTCTGCCACACTTATGACAACATGTATGCAATGTGTGCTTTAAGCCCTTACAAGATGTCATCA
Source organism: Distichodus sexfasciatus (assembly GCA_032718565.1). Classification (NCBI taxonomy): domain Eukaryota; kingdom Metazoa; phylum Chordata; class Actinopteri; order Characiformes; family Distichodontidae; genus Distichodus; species Distichodus sexfasciatus. The sequence continues at coordinate 1,395,970 of JAVGVS010000105.1, read as the reverse complement.
ACAATGTATTACACGTTTCATAGTATTCTTTAAAGAAAACCAGCACTGCAGTGACAGCATTCTTGACAACTTGATTCCTGTCTTGTAATTTACATTTGTTTGACTTTTACACTTGATTTTTGAGCCAACACTCTCCTGCTATGAGAATGTCAATTTGTGGGTAGAGGAGGACAACGTCGTCACATTTTATACATTGTACTCCCACCCCTTTGTCAGTTTTCAGTATTCAGCAGTGACCCCCACAATAATCTGCTGCTTCAGCTCAACTGGGGCATACTCCGTGGCAGACACAGTACCTTCTGGCTCATTAATGGCCTCTCAGGGACAATTAAGCATCTGAAAGGATCCATAGGATTATCATAAAAGCTGATCTGTTACATAAGGTATCAGTCTATCAGTGTTCTGAAGATAGGTGCATGTGCTCAGTGCCTCTATGCAGGTATTTTTGATGGCAGGGCAGAGCGTGGTCATCCTCTTTCACCAAAAGTTAGTCACGGGATTTGGCCACTAAGAGGATTCTCTGAGTTGGGAGTAGATTGACGTGATTGGATTGTGCCATGTGCTGATTCATACTTTTAGTGAAAGCCCGGAGCCCTCATCAGTCTGCCGTTGTGGTAAACGGAATCAAATCACAAATAGCACGTACCCCATTCTTCTGTTTTGTATTGGAGAGATTGTATTATGCTCGTTGCTAGACACGTGTGCCGCTTGGCTGTTTGTAACAAGAGGGCCATTGTAAGCTGTAGGTTTCTGGCCATGTCTTTATGCCAGAGTAGTTCATGTTCCAGGCACTGTGAAGAAAGCAAATCTAAGTAGAGCAGTAGGACAGGGTTTATATTCAGGCATGCTAGATCACCTCCACTCTGTCCTGTTTTCTCTTTCAGTAGTAAAGGGGCATTTGAATGGTGCATTTTTTCATACATATTTTTCATTATTCAAATCAACATCTCCAAATTCAGGATTCAGAGATGTTAATGGAAGCTTATTGAAAATTTTAAGACATTTTTTTTGTTTTTGGCAGACAGCCTCTTTAGAAAATGTAACTTTTATAATTGCAAATTCTTTAATTCAGGCTGTGGAGAAACTATGGCTTATTTGAAAGTTGTAGACGGTGTAGTTGGAAATTGCTGCTCTCTTTTGCATGTCTTTTTGTCCTTGTTTCTGAATTATTTTGTTTTTGGCTAAATTTGGACTCATTCACGTTCAGTACTCCGGTCAGTAGACAATTGTATGTCAGGAGACATTCTCCAGTGGTGCAGGTGCAAACGAATGCTGATTCTGTATGGGTGATGAATTATTATAAAGGTTTTTGGTTAAACATCTGTACATGGTTTCTTCCTTTCCCTTTGTTATTAGACACTATGGTATTAGCCAATTAATGACTCATAGAGGCGCATAAGGTAGGGAAGAGCTTTGATAACATAATCTGATCATTGGATTATTTTTTCTGTAATCCAAGTAGCTGTGATTAAGGTCTTCATGTGGTGAAAGGGCACTGTATATCTCAGTTAGGATCAGATCTTAGTGGATCACTTTACGGACAAGTCAGTTTGATCACGCTTGATGAAGCAGAAGTTTTTAATCTCCTATTGTCTCATTAGGTTTTCATCTCATTCACTTACAGTGACCTTCCTGCGGGTACTTTGGCAGTGTAGAGGGATTCCTCCAACAGTAATTATGGAGAGACACTTGCTACCAAAGCATTGTAGACTTTCATCCATAAAATCAGCGGCAGCCAGAGTTACACTTCAGTATTGACCATCTTGCTATACGCAGTGCCTGTAGACGAGGTGTTTTTGTTATGAAGTGTTTGTGTGTTAGTGGTGACTTTCCATCATGGGCTCACATTGCCTTGTTCTCTAACGTTTTCTGTCATTTCTCACTTCAAATGAGGAGGCCCCACCTGTCCCATATTGATCCAACAAAGCTGTTGCCTGTCTGTCAATGAGAGCCAAACCGTCACCGATTTTCAACAACTTAGTAATCAATAAATGTGCACATCAATGGCTGTGAAGGAAGTAACTAGTCTTAGGTGAAGTTTAAGTAAAACTATTAATACTACAAACAAAACGCCACACTTCAAATACAATCTTAAAGTGTAGTGTTTACAGACGACACAAGTTTGATACGCGTGAACAACTCAGGAGCTGGCTGGCGTGGAGGCTAGTTCACCCACCTCAAGACTCAACAGCCTTCACATCACCCTCACTTTACCCACATAACCCTGCTCTACAATCTGACAGATGATTACACAGCCTAGCCTAGCCCTCTGCTGCGCTAACAACAGCTAGATAGAGCTAGCAACCGTTTACACAGCCTAGCCTAGCCCTCTGCTGCGCTAACAACAGCTAGATAGAGCTAGCAACCGTTTACCCAGCCTAGCCTAGCCCTCTGTTGCGCTAACAACAGCTAGATAGAGCTAGCAACCGTTTACGCTGTGTTGATCAACAGAATGCCACTTACCCTTCCTTTAAGCAAAAAGACGTCTTCTGGTTGAGATGCTGTATTTATATGAGGATGGCTTATGTAGCAGGTAGATGTAAATGTGTCAGTGGATGTGAGTTGATGGATAACGTCTGTATGGATTACAGCCAATAATAGCCATCTCTTCGTCATGTCTTTAAAGTTCTCGGTCATCAAAATGAGAAATATCCATCACATCGATAACGGAAGTGAACATCTTACAGGTAATGCTAGCTTACAGGTAACCAGCTGTCAGTCTGGAGCTGTTACACTGAGCTTGTGTGTGTGTCATCCCTTACTTTACATTAAAACATTTTTAGCTACATGAAAATAGAATGATGTCAAAAGATTTTTAAAGTCACTGCAAAGAAAATTCAAAGCAAAACTTTCAGCTTTCTTCTAACATGCATGAAACTCACCATGTGTAATGATGACCTCTGTGACCACTGCTTTTCTGAGTGGGGTGTCAATGAATGTTTCAGTGGTGTACAGATTTCTATGGCTAGTTAATATGAAAGCGTAGTTTCTTTGTGGGCACTGACATGGTCTGAGGATTTAGGAAATAGAATTTCAGGGCTTGAAGGTGCCCTGGAGCAAGTCACTGAAGAGTTGGGAGACAGAAAAACAAGCTTGTCTGCCAGACAAGCACTGTCAGCTATAGCAAAAACATTACTAATAGGTTTGTTGTAAATACAACCTTAAAATATTTGTCTGAAAAAAGCAGAACATGCCATCTTATATGTGACCTGATCTGGCAAAATGAGTCACGGTGACCCAAACTTTAAAATTGATGTTTTAATAAGTTCGGAAAGATAAAAGAAGCTTTAAAATGATATCTTGGTCATATCTTGAATGTTAACTATGACCCCCACCTAAGGTCAGGCAATATAGCCCAAATATAATGTTGCGATATTTTTAAGGTATATTGCGATACATGATATATATCGCGATATATTCTCTTTTCCTGGGAGAGAACTACATTTCCCATAATCCCATGAGTCACAATGCCTCCCATCAGTTTTCCTACATTACTTCACATTGCACACAGACTGGGCATGGATCGCAGACCGGGCAGCCATAGTTACTACCGGGATGTTCTTTTAAACTAGAATTTTGTGCCATATCCAGAAAATCACCAAGTGCTGTCGTTATGATATAACCCAGGGATTTTCAACTGCTTCTGTCCCAGAGACCACCACTCAAATTGGAATCAGCCCATAATTGCATTTTTAAGTCATTAACTGAGTTAGACCGATATTTTCAGCCAATGACGCATGTATTAGGGATGCACCAATCTGAAACGTGGATGAGATGTCAGCCTGATAACGACTCAAATAGCTGGATTATCCTTATCGTTGGCATCGAGCCGATCTATGGAGCCGATCTGTAAACTGTAGGTTCTTCTACAATTCCTACATATAGAAATGACAATGAGCAAAACAAGCAGCGCAACACACCACAAGCCCAAAAGCACATTATACACAGTTATACTGTTTTATTTCCTTAACAACACCAGCTCTCACTCATAAACTCTGTGTTCCTCACTGTTTGTTAGCGCACGTCTCTCACAGAGAAGTTACGGACAAAACTTATATTTTAGCTGATACATAACAAAACAGCCTCACTATACAGCTGTTTACTGGATGTTTTCATTGTTTATTGGGAATGCGAGTTTGTGGCATTATTGTGTAGAAGGCCATCATGTCAAACGACTCCCGTGTGGAACGCCATCATGTCAGAAATCACTTTTTATTTACTTTTTTTTGTGTTAGAGAGTAAAAAATAAATATTATGTAATAATTTAATTCTATATCCAGGTGGATTCCAAATGGATAAAGAAGTGTTTTCACCTGCACTAACCTTATTTTCCTTCATAGTGCTAAGCCATAGAATGTCTCTGCATAATAACAACTCTGCAGCTAATAAAACAGACACTGCCCTAATGCCCTAAACACAACATATGAAGAACACGTATGAAGAACTTCTACACAAACACTATAATAACCATAAAAACAAAGATATAAACAAACGCCTCAAATTCTCCGAGGGCTGTAAAGGTTAAAAAGTGGTATCGGATCGGTACTCGGCATCGGCTGATACACAAAGCCCAAGTATCGGCATCGGTATCATAACTGGAAAAGTTGGATCAGTGCATCCCTCATTAAAATGTTCTCTGCCAAAATTTAGTTAGAATGTATACAGCAGAGCGTGTGAGCGGAGCTGAGCGCTGAGAATTTCTGCTCCGCTCCCTTTCTGCTTCATTTTAACAACCCATGAAGTGTTGTGGCCACCGCACATATAACGTGAGAGGGGCAGAGACCCGGCGCAAACTACAGGATGAGCTTCAGGTGGGTAAATATGAGGTAAAAAGAGAGGGTATAGCGTGATGTTTCTGCGACGTTGCAAAGGCAAACGCAACATTAACAGCACTAATCTCAGTACATCTGTCCCTCAGAATAGAACATATTTATTTCAAACAAACAACATAGCAAGTACAACAGCAAACATCCAATTTTTCTACACAGATTATATTTGCAACCACAACTAACCAACCGGTATAGGACAATTATGTGTGTTTCATGAAGTTCAAACATTAAATGAACCTGTAATGATCACAGCCTCACATGCTCTGGTATAGAGAGCTGATCAATGCATGTTAACGTTAACTGTGTTTGGGTTTGCCTTGAGATTCTCTGATAAATGCATTTTCTTGTGCTTTTCCGAAGGAACCCTGATGTTCCCGGCACAATATGCAGCCTAATTAAGGGGTCAGCGATACTGTGATAATATTCTCATCAGCACTTTGCCGTTCTGTAAATTTCTTGGGGTTACATCAGAATTAAAATTGCAGTGCTAATGCCAGTCTCTGTTGAAATTTGATATCAACCCCATGTGTTCTCCTCCCCCAGCCTGAAATCGGGCATGTGCTGAAGTGTTGTGGACGCTGGTTTCATAGCTGTGCTGCTTCTACTCAGGCCCCTTTAACAAACATAAAAAGCCTTGTTGTATTTTATTTTTTACATCATGCGGAGAGAATTTCTGATGCCATTTAGAATTTTACAGACACCAAGCTCAGCTGAAACTCTCCTCTCTCCTCTTCTCCTTATTATTAAAAAAAATGTAATATGCCTCTTAATTTTTGTTAGTTTTCTCCCAGTGGTATAGAAAATGGTACCGAATATTTTCCTGGGTGTCGGTGTACAGCAAAGCCTTTTCAAATATTTGGTTTCTTGGGGCAGGCGGCGTTTTTGGCACGGCCGGCATTGAGAAACACTAAGAAGAACGGCCAATTTCTTCAAAAGGTCAGCCTCTAGGGCTAAAGTAAACTAGCTGTTTGAGATTAGAGCACATTCTGTAAAGAATTGTGGAATTGAATTGAAACACAATGGAGGAAACAGTGCCATGCTTTCACAAATAGCGCAGAACAGTTAGGGTCACTAATGGTAAAACGTAAACAATACAAACAGTAACTAACATCTTGGCATTTTCTTTAATTACGTGTGACTTAATTTATTGCATTAAATTTGCTTTCACTTTTACAGTGCGGAAACACAACATTGACTATTTCCTGAGATGCATACTACCACATGAAAAAGTGTGATAACCGTTCCACTGCATGCTCAGAATTTTGGCACAAAATAATGCCATACATTTTAAGTGCCACATGTCTGACGTTCAGTAAACACATCATATATCAGTTGAAAATATTGCTAACCAACGTAATGCTAACTAACGTAATGTCACTAGTTTACTTATTCCTTGACACAAGTCCACAACAGAGTCATTTAAGGTCACATTTCCTAAAGAGCAGCTTTATACCTTATCCTTTTATTAAACAAACTAAACAGCCAAACACAAAATAGGCACGAGGTCCACAAACAGAGAAACTTTTAGAAAAGCAGGTAGCACACCGACATGGGGGGATATGGTGAGGGTGGAGTGACCGGAGACTATGGGGAAAACCAAACCTATATAGGGGAACACAAACAAGGAGCAGGATTAATCAGACCAGGGAGAACCAATAGACAAGCAAACTAGAGAACAAGCAGAATTAACCAATGAAGGGGTGACCAGTAGGGCAGGACCGAAACATACAAGAACCAGGTGAGGGTACTAACGAACACGAATCAACCAATAGGACACACTGGGAAGGCGGGACAAGGACAAGACTGACAGGTAGCACGAGACAGAACTAAATACACCAAAACCAACTAAATAGCAGCATCCGCAGGCCGCTCAACAGAGTCCGAGGGGGCACTGTCTGGCCAATGTCCAGCGGGGCTGTGACTATTACCTACTACTTATCACACACGTTAATATAGATTTAAGACAGGCATCCCAATTAACATTTTCATGTAAAGCTGTAAACTGGGGAAAAAAATCGATTTTGAATAGGATCATGAGCCCAAGAATCAGAATTGAATCGATTTGTGAGGTTTTGAGAATGGTGCACTCCTTAGGTCTCCATAAGGTCTGCACTGTTGAGGTCAGTGGAACACATCTCAGTCTTCTAAAGATTTCTTTGTACTAATGTGATTGAGGGTTATTATGATTGTGGTTGTAGGTGCAGTAAAGATATATTTATGCTACTTGAGTGTAGAGCTTCTAGGCATGTTTCAGCTACTAATTCTAGTCTTTTTTTAAGGATAATTTCAGTCCTCACTGGGTGTATCCATTGCACATCCTCTGCTATTACAGAGACACCTGCAATCCTGAGAGCCCTGCCTACTGTCAGTACTTTGCAAGAGATTATCATTTTTATAGCCAGAAAGATTGTCATTCTCATTTGAAAACTGAAATTGGCAGTGAGGTCAAATGCATGGTTTGGAGTTACAGTACAGTCCTGCTTTGTCATTGAGATAGAAGACTGCGGAAAGTGATGATTTAGTGCCTTCATTGTCTAAAATATAATCAACATACCAACATCATGTGCTGCCAGCCACCTGAAAGGAACAGTACAGCGGTAAAAAGATAATGCGGCTGTTGGCTCTAGAGTTTTTGCTCATTTTTTTGAAACTCATTTCAGAGTATTTGGTACCAATAATTTTTAGGTAGTTCACAAACATTTTTGATGAACCCAAAATATTATGTTCAAAATGTAATAAGTGGCATTCAAGTTATGTAAAGCAATGTATTGCACAAATTAGAGGACAGTCTCAGCGGTCATATTTTAATATTTATTGGACTTTCTAAATGAAAAAGAGAAGGCATTTTTACATCTTATCTGGAAGAGTACACGTGTGAGCGCATCACAAGTTAAATCAAGGGCTGACATCTTTTGGTTGGCTTCTAGTAATTTACGCTGGACTGAGTTTTTAAATGAAGTGAGTTTGTGATTATTTGTCATTGTGAACACACCACAGCACAGCACACAGTGTCATCACAACCAAGTGTGACCTCTGCATTTGACCCATCCGTTACGGAGCTCTTACGTACTTTTCACGAAGATTCTGGCATTCACCAGTGTTCTCTTAGTTGGAATGTGTTCTTAGCTAAGAGCAGAATCTACACACGCTCAAGTTCCCGGGATAGACTCCCACCCTCAAACCCATCACCGGACCACCCACGCCTTCCCCCCAGCCTCAACCCCTTCACCTTGTCAGTCTCGTTTTTCATGTAAATATGCATGAGATGCCTTTAAGACTGCTGAAATGTGAGAGTGTGTATGGGCCGGTGTTTTTTAAAAGAGGATTTGCTCTACTAAATGAATCCTGAAGTTGCTTAGCAACAGCTGCTAGTGGTCTTCTGGAGATGCTCGCTGCTGGGATAATCATAGACGCGCTGGCAGGGTCTTCCTTCACCAGACATTGAAGCATTTATAGGAGTTATTAAATCCACTTTTTAAAAAGTACACAGACTTATCCTCGTCCTTATAAATATGGAAAAATGTAAACGTTTTATTCATTTTTCCAGGAGCAGTGCTCTGGACAGCTGTTTATAGTGTTCTAAATTAGAAATATTATTATTTTGAAACATTTATTTGCCTCTTAATTTTCTCCTAGTGGAATATGAAATGACGCGCTGGTGTGTGAGTCTGGTGTGAGTGACAACAAGGCTTCAGTGTTGATTGGCTACTACCAGGGCTGGGTATCGTTGCTGATTTCCTGAATCGATTCGATTCCGATTCACAAGGTCATGATCCGATTCAATCCTCGATTCGATTCGATATGGATTTCTTTGCATCAATACTAGTTTTGCTTGGTTATAAAATAACTTGTTTTAAAACCGAAGTGTTGCCAAACATCGGCCTTTAGGTCAGACGGTGATTTGAGCGGAGCAGCTTCAGCCATGGCTCTATTTGGTTTGGGTTTCGCCGGTCTCACGTTTTTATAGCTCTCCTTGCGCGGTTGTGAGAAGTAGTGCATAGCCGCAGGAAAAGATCGATCCACAAATTTTTGAATCGATATCGTTTTTTTCGAACGAGAATCGATATTGATCGGTGAATCGGTTTTTTGAACCCAGCCCTAGCTACTACTGGTGTGACACGCAGCCAATCAGAGAGTGTTGTGGACGCGACGTTAAATGAAGCAGTGAGTGGAGAGCAAACGCAGAGAGGAGGCTAGGGTTCAGAAAATCTCACCATTCAATTAGATTCCGATTCTTGGCCTCATGACATAGAAACAATTCACAGTTCAACACTCGTATGAATTAGTTTTCATTTGTTGCTGTGTTGAGTTGCGTCTCCCATGTGACTGTGGCAGATCAACAACAAAATCCCACTGAATCACATGTAGTTACTGGATGTACTGCATATGCAGTGTTTCTCTGTTTTACAGCTTCACATGAAGACAGATATTCTCACTACAATTTACACTGTTTTAATACAACTTACACAACACTATTTTACAGTCAGAATCAAGTTGGAGTTTGTTGCCAGAACGTTGTCACACATGAGGAATTAGCTGTGGCTCTGTTTGGCGTGTGCTGCGTGCTCTCGTTCCAGGAGATTTGATCTGGTTTGTGGGCATCAGGAGCCGCTACCAACATGCAGGAGACTTGGGATGTCTGTATTAAATCCATATTAACGTGTGTGTGATAAGTAACACTTTAGCAGCCGCCATCTACTTTATTTGTAAGTTGTATATCTGTATTTTAGCCAAATATGACATGGTGTATCATGTAGTGTAGTGTGAGACATGTTTTATGAGTTTACATGAACAAGAACAATCAGTTTCACACGTTACAAAAGGAAAAGGCTTCCCTCTGCTGTCTTCAGTGCTGCACGCTCCTTAACGTACGTCAGCAGCGTAACAATGTGATTTCATTACGACACCAACTCAGAATATTTATTTTAACTCCAGGATTTAAATTTAACAGCGTGACCAGTAGGATATGGCACACCCCTAGAGCGCACGTGTGTGTGTGTGTGTGTACATCAGGATGGAACATTGCCCTGCGCAGTACAGAGAGCAGAGGAGAACTGTAAACGTGTGACAACATAGAGGAGACATGCCGCCATGTAAATGCGATGAATAAGATGAGGCTGTTTAGTTTGTTTAATAAAGGGACATGGGTTAGAGCTGTTCTGTAGTTAAATGACTCTGTTGTGGACTCGTCGGGGGAAAGTCAACTAGTGCCATTACATTAGTTGAGAAAATATGAATCTATTTTTTGGAATGCATGAATCGGTAGAGAAAGAATCATGATTCGATTTGATTGTGGGCCCACAGTAGTGCACCTTGTAAGTACTTAATATCGCTGGTCAAAACTGCACACCTGTCAGGAGCCGGTCTGCCCTTAGCGGAGCAGACAGGAGGTGGCGCTGTGTTCCGTCTTGTTTCGTTTATTTTCGTGTCTGTCTCGTCTCGGCCCCGCTTGCTGTGTTTGTGTGATGAGTTTCACCTGTGTTCTAGTTCGGCCCCTTGTTAGTCTGTGTATATAAGTTTAGTTTTTTCAGTTGGTTTTGGTCGGTTCACCCTCACACTCACCACTCTCTGTGTGTGTGCCGTGTATTTATGTGGAACATTGTGTGTTTTGTGAATAAAGCACTTCACCGTGAACTCCTGCATTTGCATCCGACGTCTCTGTGTGAGTGGAAACGTGACAACACCAATACCGATAATCGGCAAAATGTCTAATATCGGCCACCGATAATCGGTTGACGCTTACTTAAAAATACCATCCTCACCCCTGGGAAACAACCCCAGAAAGCCCAGACATATGTGCTAATTGTGCTCCTCTCCTCTGGTACGAGAAAGCCAGCTAGAGATTGAACGACTGAATGAGAACGCTGTCATGGCTAGACATGTTGCTTTGTTGAAATTAAGGTACGCACGAACAGATGAAACGACAGCGCGAGACGGCGGTACACTCATGGCGCTCTTCAGTAGCAGTGTTTGCAAAAACAACTATTTGACACAAACGCGAGCACACATTCGATGTCTGAGTTCTCTGCAGATTGCTGCTTTTAGGCCAGGCAAGCTCCTGATTCTGATGGTTATATGGACGACACTCAGATCAAGAGATGAGAAGAAGCCCCAAGCTGTTTACAAAATAAAGCATTCATAATTCGGCTTATTAAAGCCCAGCTCGTCTTTCGGAGGGGAGTTATGAACATGACTTGGTATACCTGCACAGATTGAGGAAGCCTATGAGGCACACAAGACGTTTGATTATCAACGGAGTATCAACGGACAATGCAGTCGTCCCTCGCCACTTCACACTTTGACTTTCGCGGCTTCACTCTATCACGGTTTATTCAAATATATGACCCTCCACGGCAAAACCAGTCGCTTGTCGCAAATGTTCAAAATTGAGTTATGATGTTTTCATGAAAGGGCATAAATCAAGCTTCAAAACGATACCTATATGGAATGAATGGGACGACATATGACTGAGATATCAACATTCAAAGGAGTCGGGTTTCTCCTGTCACGCCAAGTGAGAAACGGAGAAATCTGCCGTCGAAGTTGACTATCGCCGTAGCACTCACAGACGCTTGGTGCGGTCGCGGCTACGTTTGCATTTACGCTAGCCTACGCTGCATTCACAGCCACACGGATAGCCTACCTGCGTTAGGTTAACTGAACTCGGGAGACGGAGATGGATTCCGGAGAAATATCTTCACGCTAGTCAACCAGTGGATTTAGCGTAAATATTGAAGTAGAGCGGTCAAAACACAAACTTTTAACATTCTGCTGGAATTGAATTCCTCACCTCAAGAAAGTCACGTTTTTAGGATGGAAAGGGTAAGTTTTTCAGCCAAATTTATTCACAACAGTACAGTATAGACCTTCCACTGTTTCAAAACACTAAAAACTAAAAATCCAACATTTTACCCCACGCAACATAAACGCTCGTTTATCTTGGAAACCTCCGTTGTGACAAGCGACTGGTTTTGCCGTGGAGGGTCACAAATATTCATTAAAAAGTTGATCGAGACAGTGAAAATGATTCAGCGCGTGCTCGGTTGTCTGAGTCAATTATACCCCCCTGTATTACAATTAAAATTAAGGTTACTGTACGTATGGACTGTAGCCCTATGTATTCGAGCACCCCCGTAAATCCTTCAACGGCAGATGCAGCCGCTCGACCACTCCTCGGCTCAGCCACACGCAAGTTCGTTTCTCTCATACACGCTTCTTAGTGGTTGTGTGTAAGAACTGTGTGTTTAATTAAATGTACAATAATAGTAATATGATATTTGTAACATCTAATATGTCTTATTTTCTCTTATTTTGTCTAATATATTGGGTAATATGAGTGTAATGGTGACTAAAGGGTGTTATTTCATGTCTAGAAGGCTGTAATAATGTTAAAACCCATATTTAGAAGGTCGTAAACAGGTTTTCTATGCTCTAACTATGAAAATATTCGATTTATAAATAAAAAATCCTACGGGAATTCACTTATCGCGGTAGAGTCTGGAACTGATTAACCGTGGTAAACGAGGGCTGACTGTACAGCTAGTAATATTTAAAGACACTTCGTGCCCTACGTAGTGTACCAAGTCAAATAGGATGTGTGTGACACTCCATGCATGAAGTGTTTGTCTGTAACTTTGTCTTAGGGTTATTACAGTGTTTGTGTAGAAGTTAACCATACATGCCTTACGTCGTTACTCAGATTTGTCATAATTTGACGTGTTAATGCTGACACACCCTCAGATCACTCCATTTCTATGTAAACTGACCTGCGTTCTGCTCACCCTACAGCTGTTTACCTATAACTGACCTATGTGCAAGCATTTACAGATCAGCTCCATAGATCTACCCGATGCCACCGATGCCCGATCCATCTGTTTGAGTGGTTATCGGACCGATATCACGCCCACGTATGGGATCGGAGCCGTCTTTAGTGTGTGGAAATCTCTTTGGACGTTTCTGATTGATTTGGCCGGATAGCCTGACATATTTCCCCCATTTCGTGCTTTGTCTCTCGGCTTCTTTACTCCACACATTGTTCTCTCCTTGTGTTTTTATCTGGTTTTGGGGATCAGCAGTGTGATGTGGAAGAGAATGACACATGCTGGTTTACCCTTCGGTGTAACCTTTTATTGCACACACATCCGCATTCACATTGCCTCTGGTCATCCTGGAGCAAAGTTCATCTGTCATGTTGGTTCATGAGGACAGGGAGGGTCAGGGCTGAGTCAGGGCCTTTTTCACAGTCCAGCCACAATCACTCTACCAGACATTAAACACATCCGATGCTCTGACAGCCAGTGCAGCATTGCGGTTCTGTGGCCGCAGGAGCACGTTGCCCAAAAACACCAACAACCAATGACAGCCGGCTGAGAGAAGGTAGTAGTCTTATTTGATAGTGTTCATTTGATAATGTCCTGTTTTGTTTCAGGATTGTAATTTCTCGATTGCCTTTATTATTTTGAAAAGCTGTAGTCATTTGGGGCGGTGCGGTAATCACTCTCTATTGTCTTAAAGTCAAAACACAGTCCTCATAGGAAACTCCAGTATTATGATAAAATGTACTTTTTCTAGGGATGCACCGATTGCAGTTTTCTTGGCCGATTCCGATCACCGATTTTTTTGTAAGTGTGATCGGCCGATACCGATTTTTCCGATTACCGATAACTCGTAAAATGTAAAAACTCCGGTAACTCGACGTCCGAAAAGTAACACCTACTTGGCATTGTGTATTTTGGTCAGAGGTGATTTATCAGATTTCTGAAGCCTGTATCCTCAACTATGGAAAACGGCTGATCATCTAGTGATTGACTTGTGCATCTGCGTTTATGTTGAATTGGGGACAGGACATTTAACACATCGAGAGGAAAAAAGACATTCTCGAAAGGAAAAATACAGTTTGCGCGCAATATTATCACAACCACGCACTCAATTCTTAATTTTGTGCTCTCCAGTTTCACATTTGCGCGTGCAACTTTGAAATTTACGCCCGCGAATTTTTTGCGGCGAGCCATTTTGCGCGCTCTAGTGTTGGCATTGATGTGAAGCCATACTCACGCACCCAAAAAATCACGCACGCCGCACGATGTCACCCCATTCAAAGGGAATGAGAAACGCTTCCGTTGAGTGTACATGTGATCGGTTTGTAATCGGCAATACGTGTGAGTGATCGGCCGATCACCGATCAGGCCTATCAGGCCAAAAATCTGGCCGATCGATCGGTGCATCCCTAACTTTTTCTGTTCTTTGTTCACCCGTTTGGGTCTGTACTGCCTCTACACACACTGTGAGATTGATAATAACGGTGAATAGTGTTGGTGTTAATTTAGGAATGTCAGTAATCGTGTGTTTAATCGAGGCGTTTAGATTTCTCCTCTACTTCTACATCACAGTAGGGGACATTTGAATAACTCCACCCTCCTGTCTGAGAAGCTCCGCCCACCAGGTAGAACTGCTAGCGCTTCCTGATCCGCCATGTTTTCACCAGCGCTAGTGTAGGAATCACAGTGAGGAAGTCTAGCGGAGGAGTGTTGTGTTGAACGTGTACGACTGTGTGGATGGTCTGTTAGCAGCAGTATGTGGATTATTTTCACCCTCACCGTGCCGTCTACACTACACCCAGTTCCCGAGTGGAGTTCCTATTTTAACTTGTTGAGAAAATGTATAATATGTGACCTGTAATCATGTCTTACCAAGAAGATTTACAATATAGCCAAAATACACACTAGTTTAAGAAAATAAAGCTCTGATTTGTTATGGAATATTAATACTTACAGTGATGGTTACAGCGCTTTATTTTGAGGTTATGATGTCTGAATGCATCTTTGTAAACGTTCACTGTCACCCCCCGATAAATATGTGACCCTCCACAGAAAAACCAGTCGCTTCTCTCAAATGTTCAAAATTGAGTTATTATGTATACTTCGGTGTGGCTTTATTCATGTGAAGTAAATATAATAAAAAGCCATTTCTTGCTTTATAAAATTTAATTTTTGGATTGGATTGACGTATTGAGACGGTCGCCATTGGCAACTAGAATGAAGAAACTAGTCGCAAAATAAAAAATCTAGTCGCACTGGCAGCCATTTTAGTCTTCATCTGGAGCCCTGCTCTCAATCTGTGTTATCTTTGGTGTTAAGAATATCATCATCACGATACTAGAATTTCAACCTTGATACTGATACCCAAGAAAATACTTTGACAAAAAATGGGGCATATTAACCTTTTAAAATAATAATCATTTTAATTACAATATTTTTAGTATTTGCTGCAAAAACAAAACAGAAGCTTCAGGACTAGTCTGTTATGAGCATTTGTCACAAGCATAGTAACACGGTGCATAGCTACAGCGTGTAGTGGCCTGTACAACTGTAATTATAAGATAACACTTCTGTCAGCTGATCGTGTTGCTCTGTAGTTTTAATCAAAAAGCAAACATGGCTGCACGTCCTAAACAAAGCCGTTAGTTATAGCCGTAGTGCTGCTGGTGCCTCTGGGCTGCAGCACTGATGGAAACTTCACAGTAGAGCTCAATAATTCATGACCTGCTGGTGCTGTGTGAGGTGACCAAATATCTTACTGTATTCTTTCACTTTCTAAGCAAGCAATTCAGAAATTTATTTTAGGGATGCACAATAATATCACAATAATATCACAATAATATCGGAATCAGACAATAATTGCTTTTTTTTAAGTCATCGTCATTGTACCGATGCTTAGATTTGCCTGATATTTTTCACCAATATTTTATGAGGCATTTATTGTACGTGGGCCCGCGGCTTCCATCTTAAAATGTATGGTGTTATTTTGTCTTTTCATATGCCTCCTGTCTAATGAAGGATATATAACCTATTGTCTAATTCTCTGAGTGGTCACTACGCACCATTCAGGTCAACTACAATCCATGCGGTCATTGTGACAGTGCTAATCAACATAGTGTAGAAGAAGGGGGGCGTCCTGTACGAATCTCCCTCCCTGCCTCATGGAGAACGCCACTGTGCTGACTTTCCTGAGACTTCATATGCAAACCTTAACTTCCAGCTTGCTCTCAAAATTCACAGTTCTCTCATCACAGTAGAAAATATCTTTGAATTAGGGCTGGGTGATATGGTATAAAAATGATATCGCGATATTTTTAAGCTATGTCACGATACATATCTCAATACCTTTAAATTTCCTCTAAATCACTATATAAATAATAAATTCGGCCCCATGTTGCATAAAATGACACCAATATAATGAATTTAGTCAAAGTTTAACAAAGTAAATGCTTTTATTTTAAACCAAAGTATAATATAGTAAACTTTATACTTTATATTGGGGACAGACAAGTGGGCAAGAGGAGCCATTGATTGCGTGCTTATTAAACGCGTAAGACCTAACTATTAAATTAGAATTATAAGGTCGATAAACTGTAACTTGCGTTTAATCCTCCTGCTGCTGTTCCTCTTCCTCCCAAACTGCCAAACCCCACCCCCTTTCAAACCGCGCACGTAGAAATCTCACTCGAGCAAGAAAGCCGCTCGTCGGTAATCTACTTTGCGTGCGAGGACATTTAACACATCGAGAGGAAAAAAGACATTCGAGAGGAAAAATACAGTTTGTGCACAATATTATCACAACCGCGCACTCGAATCTTAATTTTGTGCTCTCGAGTTTCACATTTGCGCTCGCGACTTTGAAATTTACGCTCATGGAAATTTCCCCATAGGCGGGGGAGCGAGCAGAGAAGCGAAACACGAAAGCAGTACAAAAGGCGCATGCGCTAGGAGAGTTGTGGAGGGGCGGGGGAGCGAGCTGTCTGCTTTGACGCGGCAGAAAAGCAAAACTGGAAAGCGAAGTACATGCTGCCTGTTCAACAATAACGTTAGGTTTTATACTCGATGGTCACGATATAGTCATTTACTACATCGCACGTGGAACAAGCTGAGATACATCCAGTATATTCCATATATCGCCCACCCCTACTTTGAATGCACTCATCTCGGCCAGCGGCAAGGAGGAAAGGGTGTGATGGAGAAGAATGATTTGTATTTCCTCCCCTGTGATTTTTGTGTAATTACCTCAGCGCACAGCAACATCTTGAGATCCCCAGTAACGCGGTACCTTGTTTTTTCTCCTGAACAGACCCGGATGTGCTTCCTGATCTGGAGAAGATAAGAAGGAACTCGTCTGGAATCTTTTTAGAGTTAAAGGGCAGATCTCTCAGTCGGGAGGTGTTTGAAAAACTAGTCTGACCTTTGGATCCCCCGAGCTGGACCCATTTACGTGTCGTTGTGCCTGCTACCGCTCTCACGTATCTACGTACCTCCTCTGTCTTCAGCCACCGAGTTCCTCAGGTCGCATTGTAGAAGCGCCCACTTCCCCTGGTGAGGTTGTCGTCCACAACGTGAGCATGCGCGAGGAACACTGTCCCTGAGGAGGCAAGAGAGAGCTTGAGCGCAAGCGGCGCCATGAGGCCATGGACGGGCTCATGGCGCTGGATCACGCTGGTGCTGTTGGCATGGGGAACGCTGCTGTTCTACATTGGGGGACACCTGGTGCGCGACAGTGAGCATCCAGAGCGATCCAGCCGCGAGCTCTCCAAGATCTTAGCCAAGCTGGAGCGGCTCAAGCAGCAGAACGAGGACCTGAGGCGCATGGCTGAAACACTCAGGTCAGTTGCCAAAGCGTTTTTCATATATTTTTAACTTGTTTTGGTTGTTTTATCCTTCTTTCTTTGCAAATTTTCATTTTCTTGTCTCTATGGTTCTAATTCTAAGGATTCAGCAATTTGTTGAAGTTCCACACTGTGATCTCGTCCTCTAGGCATTGTTTTTATAATCTTGAACTGGTGCTTAGGGTTAACAAAACAGACAGTCAGGGCCTGTGTCCACCAAACGTGTTTTTACCACTGAGAGCGCTCGAAACATCACTTCTAGAGCGTTTTCTCTCAGCACTTCTTGTTGCTAAGTTACAAAACCCGCCATCGGGTACTTCCGTTTTCGTTCCTATTTCAACGTGTTTTTTTGGCATCGCTAGTTTATCCGACAAGGTGGAGAGAAATCGCATCGTAGCTTTAGTGGCAGCGTTTGAAATAGATTCTCACGTCTTCCAGATGAGACTGGGTGCATGAAATCTTCTCCAGATACACAGCTGTTTGTAGTGAGTTCTTGACAGTGTATGATTGGCTATATGTCACACGAGCAGTAGCCATCAACACTAAAGCTTTGTTGTAATCTGCATCGATATCGGCCCTGAAAAAACAAGATCGGTCGACCTCTAATTCGTACATCGTGTCTTTACTCTGATGGTAATGTAATTGCAATATGGGCTTCTGAGTTAACACTTTAAAGGGACCCCTAAGTAGAACATGCCCTGTATTCCCTGTTTTATTGGCAGTGCCTCGTGTGGACATTTGATCTTATCAGCTTTCATTTCTTATCAGTGTGTTTAATGCTCTTTTCAAACATGGCGTTGCTCCGGGTAGATGTTTTAAGTGTTACATTGCCAGCTCATTTACAGCAGCAACTTTTTTGATACCTTTATTTGTTAGTCTGGTCTAACTTTTATAATTTACTCTCAACACCCTTACAGCGGTTGACTCCTGGAAGGAACCTGGTGCATATGGTAAAGCTTATTTGAAACCTTTACATTTGGCATCATTTTGCGGAGTGGTGATGTTTTTCTGCTCTGTCCCACGGCTGATAATATACTGGGACTACGCCAGCTGATCGTACTCACCGTAGAGCCAAGTGATAGCAGTGATAAATCAGCAAGTTACTTGCATGTGTTTTTTTCACTAGGCATGGGCTGGTTACCACTACAGCGGTATACCACGGTGTAATAACTTATTTGCCTTATTTGTGCCGTTCAGTCACTAAACTCTGTGGTGTTTCACGCAAAAATTATGCATTCAATAAAAAAAAGACTTCTTCTCTGCAATAAATGTTTATCAGCGTGTGTTAAGTATAAACACGTCAACGAGCAGACACACTGGCTCACATGCACCGTTCCCCGTTACGTACTATATGTGTGTATCAGCAGTAAATACAGCGTTCGTACGGATGTTTGAAATCCTTGAAAAAGCTAGAATTTTAATGCTGTATTTTTAAGGGTTGGAAAATGCTTGAATTTTGGGTAAAGTCCTGGAAAATGCTTGAAAGATGTTTCATGACACACAGTCCTCTAACTCAGTATTAACTCACTTATTAAATGGGGAGAAGTAAAATAAGTCGGATTAAAAACTGAAGCCACGCTCCCAGATGAGCTTTGTGTGTGTGCGTGAGCGCGTGTGTCTGGTCAGCGTGACTCCGCCCCCCAAAGCACGGTGCATCTGACCGAGACCAGCATGCCGGATGAGTTGCGTATGCAGCATGAGATCACTAATTAAGTGATGCAGCTGATGTTGATCTTTTTCAGATGTGTGGAGAGCGCTGTGGGCAGCAGAGCGCTGCACCTTTTTTGAGTGGAAGTGATTGTGTCCAGTCTGCATATGGTCTTATATGGATGGCTGAGGTCCCAAGTCAATCAAAAACATATCATATAAGACTTTGCAGAAATCGAATCGTGATGAAACCTGTGGTTTACACCTCAAGCGGCAACCGAGGTTCTCAGGAGGAGTTTCAGTCCTCACTTCAGGAGTGTGTTTATGGGAATTTTTCACCATTCTTCCAGAACAACATTTGCCAGACAAGTTCCTCCACACCAGACTCCCTTATTCATGTCTTTATGGAGCTTGCTTTGAGGACTGGTGCACAGTCATGTTGGAACAGGAAGTGACCGTTCCCACAAAGTTGGAAGCATGAAATTGTCCAAAATCTCTTGGTTTTACTGGAGCTAAGGGTCCAAGCTCAACCTCTAAAAACACATCCCATTGGAACAGCTGAATTCAGTGATGTGCAGTGGTGTCCCAGTACTTTTAGCAGTGTAGTGTTCTTACCATAGTGTGCACGTCACTGTCTATTCATCATACATTGTACACAATGTAGCCGCCGCCATATTGAGGCATATCAAGTACCGAGCTTGTGTCCAGTGAGAATTATGTATCTATCTGTCTATCTCTTAGGGGTGCAGCGATTTTCAGTATTTCACCGAACTGTTTGGTACGCCCTGTTCGATTCGGCACACCCAGGTGAAGCGCAGTAACGCCCGACGTTAAAGATTTTTTTTTTAAATGTGGTTGTTGTGCACGCATTCTCAGGGATTACAGTTCTCTGTCGCTACGTCGGATTTCCATCAATCGAACTCAAAGGCATATTTGAGATAAAGGCATGAGAATTCAAGTGCGAACGGGAGGTGGACGCACATCAGCAACTTATTAAGTGGTGATTATGCCTGCTGGCTGGTCAGCTGTGTAAACACGCGTCAAATAATTGTGGCGCTGAGTAGCGCATGAGGGATTGTGGGAAATGCAGTTCTGTCCCAGAAAGGCCAATAGCAGCTCATTTTGTAGATCTATAAAATGAGTCCAAATTTGTTCAAAACTACCCCAGACTTTAGTATTACTTCACTTGCAACTGAACAGATTTGTTTTTCAACTTTATAATGTTAGAGAGAAATCAACAGGAAAAAAGAACTATAAAACATTTATTTGTTACACATAAATATATATATTCTGTACTATATGATGGAATTGAGAAAAATCTGATCAGTTGAAATGAAGAAATAGCAACGTTTTGAGTAATTTCGAGGTTCAGTAGGTTAGGCATATGGTCAGTAGTCATCAAGCTCATACTTTCACATAAAGTTCTTCAAAATGAAAATGAAATAAGGTTTTACTTAAATAACTCTTTTTTGCATTTAGTTCTCCAAAGAACCTTAAACAGCATAATGAGCTGCTACATCATAATAAGGTTCTCCACAGCACTAATGAAGAACCAGCCTTTCTTAGAGTGTCGAAATAGAAAAGGCACAGAACCTACTGGATGTTAGAGCTTAAGATAACATTAATATACTGAAACCACACTGATACCGTGGCCCAAAACCCACAACATGTACTGAACCATGGTCACACTGTCACTGTCTGTCTGTCTATCACTCCATCCATCATGCCTTTCAGTCGGACGACGTCACAGTCATCTGACCTCGTTGCTGCCATTGTGAGCAGCGAATCCGCTCCAGACCGACAGCTGGATGCTGTAGCTAATGTTACCTGTAAGGTGTTCACTCTAGTTAGGCTAGCTATAGACCTGATGGAGATTTCTCATGTTGATGCTGGAGAACCAGAAGATAATCTTTTTGCTTAAAGGAAAGGTAAGTGTGGACAAACAAGTATGATCGAATTTTATAGCTTAGTTTATCATCAATATCGTCATCACATTTTTCTCGATAAAATATCGAGATCGTTTTATCGCCCAGCACTAATTGGACATAAGCACAGTACTCGGTATGCCCGGTACTCAGTATGGCGGTAGCTACAGTGTGGATGTGCGTGTGACGTCAGCTGCAAAGCATCAGTAGGAAATACAGTCAAAAAATGTGTGTGTGTGTGTGACCAAGGTGTAAAGCTTGTGTAACCCTGAAGTCTGAAGTTCACACACTGTAATTGTAATTACTACCTAATTACAGTCGGTCAGTGAGCGCATCCTGTGGCACACATCTCCATAAAGGCCTTAATTCAAGAGCATGCTGCAGTTTGTATCCGTTTCATTAATAGAATTGTTTGCTTTTGACTAGAGGTCGAGCGATATTGGTGATTCAGGGCCGATATCGATACTGATTATTGCTAGTTAACGGGGCTGATAACTGATATTTGAAACCGATATGCAAAAAAAAAAAGAAGAAAAATTTTCCAAACACCGAGCTCAGCTGGAACTCTCCTCTTCTCCTTCTCGGAGCTTCGCGCTGCGCTGGTGTGTGAGTGTGGTGTGAGTGACAATGAGGCTTCAGTGTTGATTGGGTACTACTGGTGTGACGTAGCCAATCAGAGAGTGTTGTGGGTGGGACATTAGATGAAGCAGCGAGTGGAGAGCAAACAGCACAGAGAGGAGAGACGGCAGTGGAGCCACAGGAGCATCTTGTAGTTACTTCATATCAGTGATGGTCGAAATTAAACACCGATACTGATAATGGGCCCGGCCCTTAATTTTGACTGCACACACCTCAGACTTGTATGCGTAACTGTATATATGTCCAAACCCTTATTTCTCAGAATACACACCAGTACTGTAACACCAACCTTCTCACCATAAGGCCAGCGTTTTCCCACAGCAACCCTCCCAGCCTGACATAGTTCCTTTGTTCTTGTTCTCAACTCACCCTCTATTGTACAGATCTGAAGGCGTGTAATTGAGATTCTCTACTGATGTCTATCCAGAGGGCTCTGTCCTCCCTCCCTCCCTCCCTCCCTCCCTCTCTTTGTTCCTTCCTGTTTCTTTCTCTCTCTTCCCCTCTTTCTCTTTCATGGACAAGCGCTCTCTCTTGGTCTCCCTTCGTCCACTTCCCCCTTTTGCGATCTGTCACTCACCAAAGTGTCCAAACTCTGAGGTGGGATTTCATATGCGCCTTCTGTCTTAAAATGTATGGCATTATTTTTAAGTGGAAAAGTGAAAGTGTGTGATTATTTGTCATTGTGAACACACCACAGCACAGCACAGTGCACCACAAGCACATGTGAGCTCTGCATCTGACCCATCCGTGAAGGAGCAGTGGGCAGCTAACAAGGGCAGCACCCGGGGAGCAGTGCTTGGGGACGGTACCTCACCCATGAGTACTTCAGTGGTAACTTTACCGGCCCTGGATTCAAACCTGCGACCTTCTGATCATGGGGCGAACACCCTACCGTTACGCCACCAGCTGCCATTAAAATTCTGACCGCGCAGTGCAACATTCACGAGCAAAATCTCCACCTGCATGTGCAAAAATGTTTTTTATCATACTCTTCTATGTGGTAGCATGCATCCCAGGAAACAGCCGGGGTTGTTGCTTAACTGCTCTCTACACACTAGGTATGCACATGGAGTGTCAGACGCATCCTCTTTGACTTGGTACACTACATAGTGCGTTTTTTTTAATGTTGTGAACTACACTTGAAATGCTGCGCCCTTGCTCCACTCTGCCTTCAAGCTCACTTGACTTGGTGCTGTGTTAGAAATGTTCTCGTTATGGCGTTATTTTTGTGCCAGAATTCTGAGCGCGTGGTGGAGCTTTGGAGAGCAAAACATCATGTCTTTAGTAGTAGTTTTTACAATTGGTTTCTAGATGTTCTCTGTGGTTGTGTAGTATCACATACAAACTCAATCACAGGTGATTGCAAACTCAAGATTGTTGATGTTGAGCAGCCGTGTCCTGTCTGTGAGAAGATGCTGAGCAGTCCTGTGTAGTTAAGGCTGACTGCTCTGTTGTGATGTTTATTTTGAGGATGAATTCTTATTAACTGAATACTGAGTGTTTGTTGCACTTGTTGTGTGGCTTGTGTTTTAGCTGGATGCCAAACCTGACCTGTCTTTGTTCATAAAGTCTTCTCCTGTTTCATTTGTTCAGGTACCAGCAAGAGCAAAGACGTATTAGCTGCATTATTGAGTGTGTGTGTGTGTGTGTGTTCATTTCTGGGTCAGTGTTTGTGTGGTAGGGTGAGCACGGATGTGTGTAAAAACGATATTTTTGAGAGTGCATATTTCACAAAACATTGTTCTGTAAATTATCTCTGCACTTCCTCTTTCTTATACAAATGAAATGTACGTACCATACCCAGTTTTCCGCTGGCACAAGACAGGGATCTCCATTTAGAGTCAGGTCTTGAGTCATGTCCAGTGGCCAGTGTTGGAGTCATGTGACCGAGACCTCACATTTGTACGTGTCTGTATCAATACTTAAAAATATTTCTCTCAGCAAGTAGCTGAAATGTGGAAAATCTTTAGACGTGGCTATAGCACCACCCTTTGTTTACTCACTGGAAAAACAGAAGCAATATAGACAAATAATTTTATTGCCTACCATGAATGTTTTATTAATCAGTACCTGCTGAAGTACGCAAAACCAAATATGAAGGGTCGACCAGGTAACAAGATATTAAGTCACTACAGGCTGCTTCATTAGTGTCCCGCCCGCAACAGACTCTGATGGGCTACATGTCACACGCCAGTCAACACTGAAGCCTTGCTGCCACTCAGACCACACTCACACACGAGCGCAGCGTGAACTAGCAACAATCAGTATCAGTATCGGCCGTGAGCAACCAGTATCCACCAGCGTCTACTAAATACCTCACATTTTATTGTTACACATATCATCACCACTTATATGTCATCATTTATCATAAAGTTTTTATTATTTCATGTCATTTTCTCCCTGTATTTCGTTATATTTGTGTCATTGCAAATTTTCATTAGACATCCTGGCATATATACAGTATTCATACATGTTCTTCCTCCCCTGTCTCTCTACTTCCCTCTGCCTCTTTCTCTTCCCTTTTCTTTTCCTGCCTGTGTTAAAATTGAACACACAAAAGTGGCAATTGGTACCATAGTCATCTTAGAATAAATCTTTATATTTACGTGAAATTTTTGAATATTTGAATACAACATACATAAGGTAGCGCTTACATATGGACACAGTGAAAACGTGGAAAATATTCAAAGTGAGCAAACGTGACATAAAGCATGCCGTCTGCAGTACTTCAACTAACGTCTTACATGGAGGAAGCAACTTCAACAGCAGGAATTGTGATCTGTTGTGATGGAGTGTGTGAGTGTGTGTGTGTGTGTGCATGTGATTGAGTGTGTGTGTGTCTCTGTGTGTGTGTGTTCATGTATTTATCGCCGTGTTGGAGACCTTTTTGTCCCCTAAAATCACTTTTATCTGTTTTTTGTGCTTTGTGGGGACATTTGAGAGGTCCCCATGAGGAGAAATGACTTTATAGAAAATGTGCTTGTTTTATTTGAGAAACTAAAAGAGGTAAAAGATGTGCTTTTGGTTACTGAGGTTAAGGTTAGGGTTAGGATTAGGTGCAGCTGTAAAATTATACACATCTAGTCATTATGGGAGTCTATGGAAAGACCTCACAAAGATAGTAATACAAGACTGTGTGTGTGAGTGTGTGTGTGTGTGTGAGTGTGTGAGTGTGTGTGTTTTGGGAAGAGGGGGTGATGAATAACCCGTGCCAGCAAATAAATTGCCTGCAGCGGACGCCACAACTGATCACTGCATTAAACAGCAAGAAGCACAGCCCTCTGGGAAATCAACCCACAACCGTTCACCTTGACCTGCACACACACACACACACACACACACACACATTCTATTGTGTGTAAAAGTGAACTCTAGGGTTAACTCTTAAACGCAGGGGTGTTCTCTGACTAAGGGCAGATTATTGCCATTCCATCTGTTGTGTTTCTTTCTCTTTCTGTCTGTCTTATTCCCTCAACCACTTCCACACTTTATTCTAACCCTACTCTTGCTCTCTCTGTCTCTGTCTCTCAGGTTGCCGGAGGGTCAGGTAGATGTTGGTGCTGGAGCAGCAGGAAAGCTCCGTAACCTGGAGGAACAACTAATCAGAGCCAAGGAGCAGATCAACTCTTATCGGAGTCTGCCTGCTGATGGTAAAAATGAACACGTAACTCTGACACTTCTAACACAGCGCCAGGTCAAGAGAGCGTGAACGCAGAGTGGAGCGAGGGTGGAGCATTTCCAGCGTAGTGCACAGCATTTCAAGAAAAAGTCACTTCCTGCCCTATGTAGTGTACCAAGTCAAATAGGGTGTGTGTGACTCTCCATGTGCACTACCTAGTGTGTAGAGAGCCGTTAAGCTACAACCCCGGCTATTTCCTGGGATGCATACTACCACATAGAAAAGTATGAAAAGAGCACCTTACCTACCATACTATTAAGTGCAGTAGTATGTGGCTCGGGACACAGCCCATGTGTGAGCTCACAGTCGCTAAATGAGGCAGAGTTGAGAGCGTAAAGACAAGAGAGTTTACTCATGAACGTTCCACCGTTCCACCGTGTGTGTTTTATCAGATTATGATGGTTTGTTTCAGCACATAGCAGGACACTATTATTTGACGTATTTCATGCGTCCTTGTGTGTGTGTTTAGGCCCAGGCAGGAACCAGGAGGAGCTCAGGAGGAAGATTGAGAACGGTGTACGTGAGCTTTGGTACTTTGTGCGCAGTGAGGTGAAGAAATTGGGCCACATGGACACGGGAGGTCTACAGAAACACTCAGACACCCTGCTGCATGACGTGGGCAACCAACAGAGGTGACACTCTCTCTTTAGCTCTCTTGATTTCTCTCTCACACAGACACACACACTTCATGTTGTTGTGTTCAGGACGTCCTGTGCTACTAGTCGTAGGTTGATGTGTAAATGCTGACACAGTCTTGAAATCAGCCCATTTTTGGACCTTCTCTTGTTGTGCCTTGGTATTATACATTGCACTGGAAGGGATGAAGACAGTGACAGGATAGTGAGCACAGTCTGGGCTAAACTACACTGGATAACGGTGGGAAAATATTTAAGCAGGAGGACGGGGGCAAAAGACTAAAATGACAGAGGAACCCTGAAACAACCAGAGAGTTGATAGATTAGAGCAGATAGTCTACTAACTTATTAATACATTTTACCTGCATTACACCAGCGCTATAGTTCACACCTCAGCTAGCTCATACGGATTAGCTGCACCTTCTCATGCATTCACTCATCACGTGGAGCTCTTTACAGCAGGTTAAACATGCACATTTTACACTTTATGCAACACAAAATAGGTAAACTTACACTTCAGCAGCAGCCGGCGGCGGTGAGGGAATAGGGATGTTAGGAACCACTCTTGACTTATGGCATATGACGGACTCTCTTAGTGAACTTGCCCAGACTAGCAGGTAGGCTCCCTAGGTAGGCTATGCAGGTGGGCAGGACCAGAGCAGTAGATCTGAGCAGAGCTAATTCAATTCAAATTTATTTATATAGCGCTCTTAACAAGTCATTGTTACAAAGCACTAACATATAACCGGCCTAAACCCCCAACAAGCCTGAGGCAAGAGTGGCGAGGAAAAACTCCCTCTAATAGGAAGAAACCTTGAGAGGAACCAGACTCGGAAGGGGACCCCATCCTCCTCTGGGCGACCGGGCACACGAACATTTAATACACAGCAAGCATTAGTTCAAGATGAATCGTTAGTTATTTAAACATAACCTGTACGTGTAAACAGGATGTGTTGTAGTTCCATCCTACTTAGACCTACCGTGAAAAGCTGTCAAACTCCACAACCTCGTAAAACTGGATTCAGGTGTTTCCACATCTTTTCAGACACACATCTCACCTGTTACCAAACCAAGGACGCTTTTCAAAATACAAATTATAAACACAGCAAACGTGTGTGTCTGTCTTGAAGAGGTTTAAGCATTTTGATGTTTTTTCAGGGATAGATTTTTAAACTGCATATTTGGACAGCAGAGATCAAGTGTTTCAGGGGAGACATACGGAGTGTAGGGTAATGCTCAGTTTGAACAACAGGATGAAACGGTGTTTATTTTGGATATTCTTGGTCATATTTGAGAGTTGTAAGTCAACTTCATTAGCCATTTAAGTAGCTTTACATCATTATTTTACTATGAAACTCTGGACATCTATACATATTTTCAGTTCTTTTTAGCTTTATTGACCTGTATCTGTAAAGTTGAAGGTGCAACTTCCCACTCATTTCACCAGATCGAGTCACTTTTCATTTTTAGCGTTGCACTTAAACATTGTTCCGTAATCGGAAGGTCACGGGTTCGAATCCCCGGACCGGTAAAGGTACCACTTAGATAATCATGAGGAAGGTACCGTCCCCAGGCACTGCTCCCCAGGTGCTGCCCATGTCAGCTGCCCACTGCTCCTTCACAGATGGGTCAAATGCAGAGGTCACATTTTGTTGTGGTGCACTGTGTGCTGTAGTGTGTTCACCATGTTTCACTTTTTTTTAAGGTCCATCCTGACAGACTTGTACCATCTAAGCCAAGCAGATGGGGCTGGAGACTGGAGAGAGAAGGAGGCCAAGGACCTCACCGAGCTGGTGCAGAACAGAATCACATACCTACAGGTAATATCCTCACACACCACTGATCAAATCTCCCTTGAGCCTGTGCATGTCTTTGTACATGCAGGGTTATGCATCTAAACCCATAAAGCCGTGTTTAACCGTCTACTGTAACACACGATCTTAAAGTGGTCTAGGGTTGTGGAAGACATTTGGACACATCAGACAAAATGACTAAAACCTGAATTACTAAACCGGACTGAGATCCACATGGGTTGGATGGGTCAGATGCAGGGGTCAGATTTCGTTGCGGACTTGTGCACTCTGTGCTGTGCTGTGGTGTGTTCACAATGGCAAATTTGACCCATCCATGAAGGAGCAGTGGGCAGCTGACATGGGCAGCGCCCGGGGAACGGTATCATGCTCATGAGTACCTCAGTGGTACCTTTACCAGGTGTAGAAGCGTAAAATTACGCATTAATTGTTTACTCTGTAATAAATGTTTATCGGCATGTGTTAAGTATAAATGAGCAGACACACTCTCTCCCCCATTACCTACTGTACGTGTGTATCATCATTAAATAACAGTAGAGAATTATTGTTAGTGGTAGCAGCAGTGGTGCTTTTACAGTAAAATACTAGAGTATGGAACTCATTTACATTTCATTTACATTTACAGCATGTAGCAGACGCTCTTATCCAGAGTGACCTACAACAATGCTTTGTAGTCCACGACTGTTCTTAGATCTGTAAAGCTATGTTTAAAATCAACAACTGTGGTTAAACCGAGTTACCGCCGACTAAGTTTTATACTTTAACGAAAATGGGTTAGAGAAAATGAAAGTTCACAGACAGACATACATGTTAGTGGGGTTTTTTTGGATGGGTAAGACAACATAAATAGTACATTATCCCCAGATACTCTTTGAAGAGGTATGTCTTCAGATGACGTTTGAAGACAGCAAGGGACTCAGCAGTTCTTATGGCAAGATGACATCGGTTCCACCACTGAGGAGCCAGCACTGCAAAGAGTCTCGAAGCATGTCTTCCTCTTCCTTTAAGTAAAGGTGGTTCCAGATGAGCAGCGGTTGATGCTTTGAGATGCCGAGACGTGACACGTTGTTTAATCAGTGCTGATAAGTAAGGAGGTGCTGTTCCAGTCTTGGCCTTATGGGTGTTAGGGATTTGAACCTGATGCGAGCAGCCACAAGGAGCCAGTGCAGGTTCCGCAGTAGAGGTGTGGTGTGTGAGAATTTAGAGACACAGAAGATAAGCCTCACAGCTGCATTCTGGATCTGCTGAAGTGGTTGTGTTGCCTTCAGTAGCCTTCAGCTGAGTAGCTTCGGTGGTGAGAAAGGGGCAGATTCCTCTGATGTTGTATAGGAGATATCTGCAGGACCTAGTGAGGTTGCTAATGTGTGAAGAGAATGACAGTTTGTCAACCAGATTGACACCAAGGTTTCTTGCCATTTTTGAGGGGCTGATAACAGAGTTATCAACCGAAATGGCAAGGTCAAGGTTTGGTGAAGGACTGCCTTTGATGTACAAGAGTTCAGTCTTGCTAGGATTTAACTTGAGGTGGTGGAATGTCATCCAAGATGAGATGTCAGCTAGACACTCTGAGATTCGGGTTGACACCTGTTGGTCGTCTGGTGGAAAAGAAAGAATGAGTTGAGTGCCATCTGCATAACAGAGGTAGGAGAACCCGTGTGCAGCTATAGAGAGAAGAGAAGGGGTCCTAGGACTGAACCCTGGGGGACACCAGTGGTCAGCCTTCGTGGGGCTGACAGGGAGCTTTGCTATGTCACCTGATATGTCCTGTTATCAAGGTAAGATGCAAACCATCGCCAGGCTGTACCTGAAATCCCAAGTCTGGAGAGAGTATCCAGAAGGATCTCGTGGTTGACCGTGTCAAAAGCTGCAGACAGGTCCAGAAGTATCAGAACCGAGGACAGGTTTGCGGCTCTGGCAGCATGAAGATTTTCAGAGACAACTAAACGTGCACTGTCACTAGAGTGTCCAGCTTTGAATCCAGGGATACTGGTCTGTAGTGGTTAACATCTGAACAGTCCAGAGAGGGTTTCTTTAAAATGGGCGTGACGACAGCAGGCTTGAAGGCAGTTGGAACATGACCAGCTATTAAGGAACCGTTGATTATGTGTGTGATGTGTGGGAGAAGATCCTGTGAAATTGTCTGCAACATACCTGAGGGGATTGGGTCAAGTAGACATGTGGTAGGATTGCTGGTCGCAAGGATCTGAGACACGTCCTCATGGGATATTGGAGTGAAGTCTTGAAGTTGGGCAGCACTAGCAGGTTGCGAGCTGGTCGGCAGTTTGTCAGTCAGAGGAAAAGAGCTCCTGATAGAAGCAATCTTCTCCTTGAAGAACGTGGCAAAGTCCTCAGCTGTGAGAGCTGGAGAAGCAGGAAGAGATGGTGGTTTGAGTAGGGAAGAGAAGGTGGAAAAGAGTTTGCGAGGATTAGATACAGATTCCTCAAACTTGGTTCTGTAAAAAGAATATTTTGCAGAAGTTAGATCAATGGCAAGTTTGGATAGGAGAGAGCGATAAGAAAGGAGGTCACTGTTACAATGCGTTTTCCTCTGTCTTCTTTCAGCTGCTCTTAGTTCTCTTCGGTTGCTTTGCAGGGACTCTGACAGCCATGAGGCCGGAGGGGACGCACGCTTTGGTCTGGAAGACAATGGACAGAGCTGATTAATAGAGTTGTGGACGGAGGAGAGAAAGTCATCAGTGGCGTTTTCAACAGTTGAAGGGTTTGGGTTAGCACAGTTGGAGAGAGATAAGGAGGACAGGACACTTACACCAGCTGACAATGGTCAGGTAGACTGTAGTGAAACTAATACACAGCAGAACGACAGCAGTCTAGGGTTTCAGCTAATGAAGCAAAGAGTCAGCCAGCTAGGCACAACAGTCTGAGTACACAACTAAGTAGCAGAGTTCAGTTTAAACATTCACAAACTAGCTTACCAGATGTAGAATCAGGACAGTAGACACACAAGCACAAAACTGGACCTAAAGCAA
>JAVGVS010000105.1:1335163-1360163 GCA_032718565.1 Distichodus sexfasciatus | reverse complement strand
AAAATAATGGTTCTACAGGAAAAAAAGCATAAAATATGCGTACGGTCACTAGTTCAGAAGTTATAGAAGAAAATACATTGATATTCATTACACATAATATTCAGTAATGTTCAGTGTTTGGGAGACATTCACACAACACATTTTAATCAAAATAATGTCATATTTTCTACAGTATATTTTCATGGCTCTATTAAAGCTATATGTGGTCCTAAAAGATGTCCGTCTTCTGCTAAATGTGGATCCAATCAGACCGACTAAACCAAGCCCCGTTTTCAGACTAATATTGGACTAAAGAAAGGCCATGACGGGCCGAGCAGATTCAGCCCTAAAAACAGTGTTCATGTACGTCCGGCGCTCAGTGGCACAAGTGCTATAAATAACAAGCACTAATAACAATGATAAATATCAATAAATCATTTACATTAATATGTAGAGATTTATTACGTTCTTTAATCTTTAAAAGGTCACCAGTAGACTCCATTAAAATACTATCTCTTTATCAACTGTACAATTAAAAAAACTGCCACAACAAACTATCATCACTCCAGTGTGTGTATGACTGGGCTTGAGTAGACTCTGCTCTTGGCTAAGAATACATTCCAGATAAGAAGACATCGGTGAATGCCAGAATCTCCCTGAAACGTGCATAAGAGGAGTTGAAGAACACATTTCTTTGTAAGAGCGGTTGGTGGGTGAGGCCCATTGAGCGTGAGAGAGTTGATCAGAGCAGTGATGGGAGAGGCGTTGGAAGATGAAATATCCTCAGGGTAGTTTTACTGAGTGAATTTCATATATTGATGCTTTGCAGCTGATCTCACACACACATGTCCACACTGTAGCCGCCACCATATTGAGTACCGGGCAAATCGACTACTGTGCTCGTGTCCAATACAAATAAACCACCTGTCCATTCATCCCTCCAACCTCTATCTAACCACGTTAACCACCCCTGTCTGTGGTGGAAGGAGACGTCGAGTTGATGGATAACGTCTGGAGGGACGCCGTACAGATCACATCCAATAATAACCGTCTTTTCCGTGTATCTCATAAGTTCTCCAGCGTCAACATGAGAAATCTCCATCAGGTCTATAGCTAGCCTAACTAGAGTGAACACCTTACAGGTAACGTTAGCTACAGCATCCAGCTGTCAGTCTGGAGCGGATTCGCTGCTCACAATGGCAGCAACGAGGTCAGATGACTGTGACGTCGTCCGACTGAAAGGCATGATGGATGGAGTGATAGACAGAAAGACTGATACTTCATTTTCATTGGACACAAGCGTAGTACTCGATATGCCCGGTACTCAGTGTGGCGGTAGCTTCAGTTTTGTGACGTAACTGTACTGTAACTGATGCACAAAATAATGTGGCACTGCACACCTAAGGAATTAACAATTAACGCTGTGTTGTGTTGTGTGTGTGTGTTGTGTGTGTGTGTGTTGGGTATAGGGGAGGCCAACGATCGTGACGTGCAAGTTATTGAGCTTCCTATTGTGGACAGTCTTCACCCTCGCCCACCTTACCTGCCGCTGGCTATCCCCGAGGACCTGTCCGAGCGCCTTCAGCGGCTGCATGGTGATCCCTCCGTCTGGTGGGTGTCCCAGTTTGTCAAGTACCTGATACGGCCGCAGGCGTGGTTGGAAAAAGAGATGCACGAAGCCACCCTCAAGCTGGGCTTTAAGCAGCCCATCATAGGGTAAGTGAGAGAGCGCGTGCTGCCCGCTGAGCTTTTCTACTTGCTGTGGTCACCAACCCTTGGGTCTTGACTTGCATCACCACTGGCCCTATCAAACCAATAATGCTGGACTTGTGTCTCGCAAATGATTTTGACTGGGGTCATACGCGGCCTTCTTAATAAAATCTGCTGCTGACTTGCTGGACTTACCGAGGTACAAATGATTGCTTTGTGAGGGTTGCCCTTCTTTAGTGGTCTTGGCGTGTGGATCACACACCTTCCCTTCGCCAACCTGCGCCCTGAGACACCAGGCTTGCTCACACACAGTCCAGCTGAGTCCGGGGCTTGTGCTTTTTGCAGGGTGCATGTGCGGAGGACCGATAAGGTGGGCACAGAGGCAGCGTTCCACACCATAGAGGAGTACATGCTGCACGTTGAGGACCAGTTCCAGAGTTTGGCCCGCCGCATGCACGTCGACAAGAAACGGGTCTACCTGGCCACTGATGACCCTTCACTACTGCAGGAGGCCAAGTCCAAGTGAGTATATTCATATCAGAAGAATCTTTACTATTTACAGTATATATATTAGGGACGCACGATAAGGGAAGTGTTGGCCGATATCGAAGGAAGGGAGAGTCGAGAGCGAGCACGGGAAATGTTACGCACGTAAAAGGCAAGATATTTCGCTTACAGAAGTTCCACTGGCTAGCAAGAGACAAGCGGCATCGGTGAAGCGCTCTGAGTGCTGCGGCAAAAAGCCATCACCGCCTGCGTTTTTTCTGCTGAAGGTGCTTAGCGCTCTGAACACTGAAGCTCATAGGATTTGTGTTAACCTTGTTCGCCGCCAGCAAAGAAAACGCATTTGGTGGATTGACGCCCTTAAGAGGAGCCGCGGCCGTGTCTCACCTTCTTCCCAGTATTTACTCATCAGCTCTAATGCAGCACACATTACTATCACTAGAACAGTCATTTTAACCTGAATGTAGAGGATCGATATTTTCATTTCTGTCTCGTTAAACCACATTTGTTTGACTGCAGTTGATGCATTAAGATGAAGTTTATTTAGAAGACTCCAGTGTACCAGCGTGTGGTGAAATAACAACGTTATCGCTCTCGAAGGTCTGCAGTTGTTTCTCAGTTCATAAATGAGTGAAACATTATTATCTGTTTTTTACTATTAGTCCTGTGGCGTTTAGTCAGTGTAGAAGTGAATTCAACCTTAATGCCTCTGAATTAAACATTTGTTTGTAGTTATGGAGACTGTCATCAATAATGCTGCATCCTCTGCAGGCACGCCGAGTCCCACACAACACCTACGCCATCGTTTACAGCACCTCTAAAGTGTTGTCAGTATTTACTTTAGTTTTATTTACATTTCATGCCTTGTTTTAGATCAGTATGTGCTACTGTTATTTGAAATGCATTTACATACAAAACATCCCACACACTTCAATTTGTACTATTATTAATAAAACTTGCTTCACTTTTATGTATTAATGTTACAAATACATTTGATTAAGCTATTTGTCTTCCTTTTTTCATTGTTTTACTACGGGAACTTGGTATTAAAGCATAGACTGTACAACAGAGCGGTGCTCACTATCGGTCCACACCCACACGAGCAGAGGTAGAGGCGTTACACAAATGTGACTCTCCACAGCAAAACCAGTCTCTTTGCTCAAATTCTCCAAGTTGAGTTATGTTTTCATGAAAGGGCATAAATCAACCTTCAAAACGATGCCTATATGGAATGAATGGGACGACATATGACTGAGATATCAACATTCAAAGGAGTCGGGTTTCTCCTGTCACGCCAAGTGAGAAACGGAGAAATCTGCCTTTGAAGTTGACTATCGCCGTAGCACTCACAGACGCTTGGTGCGGTCGCGGCTACGTTTGTATTTACGCTAGCCTACGCTGCATTCACAGCCACACGGATAGCCTACCTGCGTTAGGTTAACTGAACTCGGGAGACGGAGATGGATTCCGGAGAAATATCTTCACGCTAGTCAACCAGTGGATTTAGCGTAAATATTGAAGTAGAGCGGTCAAAACACAAACTTTTAACATTCTGCTGGAATTGAATTCCTCACCTCAAGAAAGTCACGTTTTTAGGATGGAAAGGGTAAGTTTTTCAGCCAAATTTATTCACAACAGTACAGTATAGACCTTCCACTGTTTCAAAACACTAAAAACTAAAAATCCAACATTTCACCCCACGCAACATAAACGCTCGTTTTTCTCAGAAACCTCCGTTGCGACCAGGGACTGATTTTGCCGTGGAGGGTCACATTTAACAACTGACTAACGGAAAAAATAATCAAAAGATCAGTCACCTGCCAGAGGAGTCATTGGTTGCAACCCTAATAAATACATGTGTGTGTGTGTGTGTGTTAGGTACCCAGATTATGAGTTCATCAGTGATAATTCCATCTCCTGGTCAGCCGGCCTGCACAACCGCTACACTGAGAACTCACTAAGAGGCGTCATCCTCGACATCCACTTCCTCTCCCAGACCAACTTCCTGGTCTGCACCTTCTCCTCCCAGGTGTCCATTCCTTTTACCTCCCTAATATGCTTCCTACAGTTAAACCCATAAACATATGGACATTGCTGCAATATTCGTCATTTTCTCTCTGTATTTCACATTGGATTTGAAATTAGGCAAAAAGAAGGAGCACCACGCGGGCAGGTCTGACCACACCTCAACCTGGCGTCCAGCTTTGATGAATTCCACTAATTGAGTGCAGAGGGTTTGATCAGTTGAAACGATGCGTGTAGTTTATTATGATTGCAGTGAGCAGTGGCATGTTGTTGTTTTTATTCCACACACGTTCCCTGACCCTCCTCCTACAGTTTTTGTGCTAGAAACTTCCACCTCTAAAACATGCGGTCGATTGCGGCGTGGGGAATACGGTTTTGATACGTGCACTCGTCTGTGAGTTCTGTCCATTTTTTCGTCCTTTTTTCCGTCGTAGACTAACAAGGAGCTCAAATTCCGACGCTTTACTGCGCTGCCGCTGCTCTTCAGACGGCCACCAACTTCACCGTGATTTGAGGCCCACGGGCATATCAGTAACAGTCATGACCCGCACTCGTCTTTTTCATCCCCTGCTGTTGCCGCTGTCCTTTATTTTCCCCATAGGAACACGTGGGATTTGGGACCGGAAAGCTTTCCCTCGGCCGGTTTTCACACGACACTCAACACGGGCCTCGTGCCGTCTCAGGCCACCTCACTGTCAAACTCAGCTTTACTGTCATCTGTGCTATGCACTGTACAGGTTTACAGAGAGACCAGACGACGTGCAGCTCCACACTGCAGACAACGAGGAGCAAACAACAGATACAGCACATGGAATAAACTATAGATAAATAGAATATAAAAATACACTTGAAACTAGAAGTAGAAACAGAGACTCACATCAGAGTCTTTCTGCTCGACCAGTTTTCATGTCACAGCCACAAAACTTGAGCGTCACATCTGTGTTTTCTTGCGGAAATGCAGTCTCTAGTTTTGCGTTGTCCTCTCTGAGCCTTTGCTAATGAAATGAAGGTAAAAACAGCTTCGCGTGAGCGGCGAAGGTAGCGGCGCGAGGTACGATGGGATCAGAGTTCAGTTGTCCGTGTTAGAGCGTATTTTTTTGTTCAGTGTTATTGGTGTTTCACGACTTATTTCACGACAGTTTCATGTTACGACGGGGTCGTCAGAACGGATCTCCATCGTAAGTCGGGAACCAGAAAAATGGCTGTAATTTTAATGTCAGTTTGAATATAGTGCTCACCGGTGAAGGAGCAGTGGGCAGCCGACACGTGCAGCACCTGAGGAGCAGTGCTTGGGAACGTTACCTTGACCTGCGTTTGAAATCCATAACTGTTGCACTGGAATTGCCCCAAAGTATAAAGTAGCTAGTGAATATAATAATTTCTCTTCCAGTAATGTCACAATGGTGGAATAATTATTGCCAAACTGCCGTTTTACTCAAAATTGATATAAGCACATTTTTGGACCAAATGTTAATATACAACGTGCATCAGTATTTTTTCCTGTCCAGGTTTAATGTAAAAAATCACACATTTATTTATTTTTTACAAACAAAGGAGATTTTTCTACATGTAGACGGTGTGTGGTGTCATACACCAAGTCCTACAATATTTCTGTATTGTAGAGCTCACGTGTGGCTGTGGTGCAGCGTTTGCTGTGCTGTGCTGTGTTCACAAAGACAAATAATCACTCACTTTCACTTTTCACAAACAACACGTTAAAATATCGCTCATATTGTGTCACTCGATGTATCAGTCTGGCTGAAGCCATGCAGAATAAACAGTCTTCCTCTTATTAAAGCTACAGTAACATCTTATAACGCATTAGATTTTCGATCAATAGAAACCATCCATAGTCATCGCCGCTTCTCTCCCGCTTTAAACAGGTGTGCCGTGTGGCGTATGAGATCATGCAGACTCTGCACCCCGATGCCTCCACCTACTTCCACTCGCTGGATGACATCTACTACTTCGGCGGGCAGAACGCCCATAATCAGATCGCCATCTATGCGCACGAACCGCGCAACAGCGAGGAGATCCCACTGGAGCCGGGGGACGTGATCGGCGTGGCGGGAAACCACTGGGACGGCTACTCCAAGGGCATCAACCGCAAGAGCGGCCGCACGGGCCTCTACCCCTCCTACAAGGTGAAGGAGAAGATTGAGACGGTGAAGTACCCCACATACCCGGAAGCTGACAAGCAGCTCAGCAAGCAGTGAGCGGAGACTGACAGTGGACTGAATACTGACACTGTAATGAAGAAACCCTGGACCTCCTGGAATTGCACTTTGTGTGTGTTAATGTGTGAGTGAGAGTGTGTGTGTGGGTGTGGGGGGGCGTTGGTTGAAACGAGGGGGGTTATTTGCAGGGTCTAGAACTCTGTGACGGGTGAGAGAAATCTTGACCTGAGAGCAGAACAACCCTGTTGCCCCGGGCCCTTCCCTCCACAACTCCGGCGAAAATGAAGGGAACTGTATTTAAGAAGACATGAATAAGAAAACATTTAAAAGCACTCCAGTCTGCTTAAGAAGAAAACAAGGAATTGTCAACCTTTGAACTCCAAACTCTTTATCTTTATCTCCAGACTTTTTATCTTAACTCTTGTGCTTGTTCTCCCCCCGCCGCCAGCGTCCATCGCAGTAGTATCACGGCATATTATCAGGCTCATTGTAGATTAAAAAGAAAAAAAAATGGAGGGGGTTCGATTCGGAAAGAAAAACTTTGAAGAAAATCTTTCAGTTGTAGATTTATGAGAAGAAAAGTCAGATGTTCACTGTGATTAAAGTGGCGTGTTTAAGAGAAAAACCTTGCAAATTTGCAAGAAAAAAGTCAGATATATCTGGTCAGGATGCCTCCTGGACGCCTCCCCGGTGAAGTGTTCCGGGCATGTCCCACTGGGAGGAGGCCCCGGGGAAGACCTGGACACGCTGGAGAGACTATGTCTCTCGGCTGGCCTGGGAACGCCTCGGGATTCCCCCGGAAGAGCTGGACGAGGTGGCCGGGGAGAAGGAAGTCTGGGTCTCCCTGCTTAGGCTGCTGCCCCCGCGACCCGATCCGGAAAAGCGGTGGAAAATGGATGGAAGTCGGATATTCTCTGAGATCATTCATTCATTCATTCATTCATTCATTATCTGAACCGCTTAATCCCAACGGGGGTCGCTGAGGGCACACACACATTCACACTCTCACCACTTTACATTCACCAATTAACCCACAGAGCATGCCTGTGGGCTGTGGGAGGAAAGCAGAGCGCCCGGAGGAAACCCACACGAACACGGGGAGAGCACGCAAACTCCACACAGACCCCACGGCCGACCCGAACCCAGGACCTTCTCGCTGTGAGGCGGCGGCGCTAACCACTGCTCCACCGTGCCACCCCACTCCACGATCATAAAGTCACAAATTTGCAAGAAAAAAATTCCGATATTCTTCGAGAGCGCGCAAATCTCAGAGAATATCCGACGTTTCTTCTCGTAATTCTACAACTTTAATCCCGGAATTTCTGAGTTTTTTTATCAGATTTTTTAGCCCCTCCATTTTTACTCTTTCATCTACAGTGGCCCTTAAATGCCGTCATACGGTGGTCTCAGCACTCCACCGTTTTGTCTCCTTTGTCCTACACTCCTATCATCATGGCAGCATCTTAAACTATTACTTTCCTTGGCCATCTTGTGCTTTCCGGAGCATCGTTTTTTGCATTGTGTGTGTCTTGTGTGCGCACAAGCGTGTGGAGCGTGGATCTGTATTACTGTAGGTGCCTCGGAAGAACAGCTGACGTTTGGTGAAACGTTGCACAAAGGTTTCTCTGACCATTTCCAGAGCCTTATGGAGGAATACACTCCAGCCCACTTAACACCCTCTAACCCTCACTGTGTTTATTGACTCCACATCTCCATCGTGGTTACAGAATATGCTTTAATGTTAAGTTCCAAATCTAAGAAAAGTCACTTAAAAATGAAATTAAGATTAAAATTGATGATCATTTTGAGATAAAAAATAAAAGTGATGACTACACAGGTTTTAGTCGACCATGAGAAACAAATGTCATATTTTCTGTTTGTGTGGGCATTGTCTTCGGTAAGCCAATAAAACTGACTAGCCAACCCGGCTCTCGGCCTTTGTCAGCTGTGTCTTTGCATTTCTAGGTTGAGCAGGCGTTTCCCCACCATCACGAGTGCGTCGGCAGGTGTTGGTTTGGAGTCGTCACGTAATTTCTAATGTGATTCATTTCTGTCACAATTTAACTCAGCGTTGAATCAGTAACTCTTCAGTTGGTTAATTACAGGGTTTAAATATTGCCAGTGTTTTTTGTCTTTTATATTACAGGGATGCGAACAGCTCTTTTGTTGCTTTTTCACTTTGTTTTGGGTGACGTGTGTGAATTGTGCAGATTTGAAGAGGTTTTTTAAGGGGGGGGTGGGGGCGGGTCACGATCGATGCTCTCTGATAATAAAATAAATTAAAATAACCTGCGCGCAAAGACGTCTGTCAAAAGCGTTTGTTTCTTGCCCGCCGCTGGATGGTCTTGGCACACGTTTCTCTCTACAGCAACACACATTTTTTCACGTTCGTCAATGTTCGTCAAGAGACTGCTGTAGCCTGTAAGCATGAATGTGCGTTACCTGCGCATAAACGTTGAGACACTTGAGTACAGGCCCTGTTGTAGCATGAAGATATGTACAAGGGTTATTAAGAGTTCTTAACTTCTGTTCTGGAATAAACCATCGTAGTAGTAATACACTGACTTACGGAATCAGGGCTCCAGATGGCGACTAGAATGGTCACCAATACGAAGTGAGGTGTAGCAGTTTTGGATAGCGCACTTCTATAGCCTTATTATTAGAATGTTGATTACGCAGCTCGCCGATCAGCTGTGTAAACACACACGCAGTTAGTCTGGGCGCCCGCCACTCTCACGTGGAACGCTCCGGTTCAGCCACATTCTCCCTTTTATTACAGACAACACTCACATTTTAGCTGATAAATAACAAAAACAACAGCGTTCTGCCCAACAACATTATAGCCTTTTATTGATATTTTCTAGGGTGGGCGTGAAGTCATCGCGTTACTGTACGCCGGGGGGAATGTGGAAAATGTAGTTCTCTCCCAGAAAGGCCAAAAGCAGCTTGTTTTATGGGCCAAAATGAGTCCAAATTGGCTTAAAATGACCTAAAACTTCAGTATATCTTCATTTGATCAGAGAATATTTTTCAGTCAGTCGACAGTTATGACTTGGACTTGGCACAAAAGACTCAAGACTTGGCTTGGACTCAAGTATAAAGACCTGGGACTTGACTTGGACATCTCTGGCCTGTACAGGCAATGCATGCATTTAAAGGTTGCAATAGTTTTTGCATTAAGTTGCACTTTTTACTTTGCATTCCAGATTTGATTCAAATCAACCTGCTAATTATAGCAAAATAGTGCACTGCTGATTCACCTTCTTCCTGATTCCTGATAGAAATAGGGCAGATGCGTCTTCACAGCACTGAATATGCCTCATCGATGACTATAACGTGTTAATCTTCCCACGATATAAACCAAGCAACGTGTTTGAGAACTTGCTAGAGAAAGCAAATTGCAGCTGCTGACGGTGTGTGTGCATGCATACTGACCACATTTACGAGGGTTAAATTAGGCACTTCTTACCCCCGACAGCACAGCCAACAGGGCTTGTTTCTCCTCAGCTTTCACTGACATATTGGTCGTCCACAGGTCTCTAAATGAAAGCACAGAGCAGGCATGTTAACACAGCTGCTTTACCTAATTATCCTTCAAACTGCCCAGTGCGCTGTACCGTTACTGTAGAGACAGATAACAGGACAAGAGAGGAGTCACTTCTGCTTTCTTGAGTGCTGAAGTACTTGCTTTTGAAGCACCAGATGCCCTTGTGTGTGCAGATGCATGTGGAGGAATGCTGATGACCGGACCTCTCTAAAAAGACGGCAACGGTCAGCTGTTGCTTTGCAGAGCTCGTGAGTGATCATTATTAAAGGAAGAGCTTTTGTCACCATCACACCCATCGTGTTTTAGTACCTGGCTCATCATCATTACATGTCCTTCAGCATAGTGAGTTTTTATTCTCTCTCTCCTACTTGGTTGTGGAGATTTTATTTTCTCTGGCGTCCGTGTGTCAGCTGACCGCCGTTGCTCTGCCTGTATAATGGCCGTTAGCAGTGTTAGCTCCTGGCCTGATCTGATAAAAGCACATGATTTAGTGGCTGCGTCCGTAGCAGGCCTTGTGGAGGAATGGGCGTGCTCTCCTAATCTTTACACACGCCACGCAGCTTCACCGAGTGCTCCTCTCCTCCGGCCATCTGTCTTCCTCTGATAAAGACGAGAGTAATGGAGATGAGCTCTGTTGCTCAATATGTCAGCGTCTCTCCTTCTCTCTGGAGCTAACTAAACAAATGAAAACTTCTTGACATTGCTTCTATTAGATGTGCTAGAATTCTTGTAACCTTTAGCTAGTTTAGAAACTCCAATCTGTGTGTCAGTGTTAGCGCGTTCCGTTCGCCGTTGGTGCTCAGTTAGCGAGACGTTTTCTCAGGGCTGAAGCCAGAAGTGACAATATGACAATTTTTAGCACTTGAGTGTTGTTTGTGTCAGCTGCGTACATAATACTGTGTTGCTGTAGTCAATAGATGTCTTCTTAGATGTAAAATACCAAGTTATGTGTCGTTTATCAGGTGGTGATGCTAAATTGGCTGCTAAAAACAAATGACTAGCCTAGTTAGCCGAGCACAAAGGTGAACAGGATCAGCAACTAGAGACGGACATTTCACGTAAAAAGTGTAGATGTGTTAGCGTTAATATAAGCCTAGCCTCCTCCATCCGAGTTCAACTGTCATGTGGGAAACGGAACAACTCGGCTTTCACTGTGTTTTTAGGTGGATGTGAGGTGATCTCGTCAAATGAATCTCGGATCCAAAGGCAAATGGAACGCACCATAACACTGAGGATTATATAGAGACCTAAATGTCGTTCACCTAAGAATTTTACAAGGTTATCCATTATCCATGTTATTGTTGTATATTAAAGGAGCTGTATGTAAGATTGTGGCCAAAACTGGTACTGTAGACAAATTCAAAACACTGTAGCACGTTGTCTTCCCTCCCCCTCCTCCCCAGACTCGAGGTTGCCAGATAGACTGCATGAGGACTCATATTTGCATGAGGACTCATATCTAGTGTCTAATGTTACGATCCAACATGAATAACGTTATTCAACTGTTGATAATGTTTGAAATATTCATCCCTACGTCTAGTGGTGATACGAGTGAGTTGACCTCGACTAAATCTGACCTGTCCAGGAGAAAATGAGCCACTTCAGCATCTGTCTTCAAATTCTTCTCCATCTTTCAAACACATCTCCTGTGCTGATCCTCGTGTTGTTCCTGCTTTGGTCAAGACGTTTTTGAGAGTCATAGCGAGGCCTTTTAGTTTTAGTAACGTTTGTCATCCAGAATGCTTGTAGCTGCAGCTCAGTGCTACCTGGCAACCTGGATGCTGAAATGCTACTGACTTGGTGATTGGGAGATAGCGGTGGGTGGAGCTACAGAGCAAAACACAAGATCAACACCATCTGCAGCTGTAAATGAAATGTTGAAATGTGAATATTCTGCTGTACTAATGTTGTCAGTGAGATCAGTATTTCAGATGAACATGATTCCTTAATCTCTGGAGACACATTAGGATTATTTCATTATTACTTACCATAACTTTCTTACATACAGCTGCTTTAAATATTGATTTACTTCATCTTGAATTGACTTGCTCTGAACACTAAATCCATAACTTATTCCTGTTTCTCACACAATTTTTGAAAGGTGGTTCTTTGAAGTTACGTGACTCTAACGTTTCTACAATTGACTGTGAGTGACCCGTGAAGCTTTTAAATGGCAAGAGTTTGTCGGTCTGGGGAAGACGGCGTCTGTTATTTTAAAAGCTTTTTGGAGGCATTTTGTTCTGAAAAAGGAATAATTGTCTCCCATTTGGTCTACTGTCAAACTGTTTGTCTTGTGGCCACGTCTGCGTTGTGTGCATTACGGTTGGGCCGATTGAACGTGTCACATTAATCTCTCATAGTTATTTAACAGAACAAACACGATTCAACACAGCATTAAAGAGTGAGTGAGAAGCTGAGATCTTTTTCAGAATTACGGCTTCTCTGACAGTGAAGTCTGCAATAACGGCTCAGACAAGAAACCCTTAGGAAACGTTCCTTATTTATGGTTTCTGTCAGGGAAGGACATTGGCATGTGAAGAGGATAGAGTGTGAAGGTGATGGGAGGTGAGCTTTGCTTGATCCATTATGCATGTGACAGCATACGGAGGCAGTCCTGCTTGAGTGGCCCTTATGGTCCCGTCTTATTCGGCTGTGCATCTGACCACCATGCTTATTCCAGGTTAAACTGCAGTCTTAAGAAGAAAGGTTCACGGTGGGAGAACGTTAAAATGTTAAGTGCATTGTGCCATGCATGATTTACCGTGTGTGATTTGAGTGTGTGTGTCCTTCTGTGTGCTTTCTCACTGGACTTTCCAAAACAGTCAAGTCAGGCAGAGTACACTTTGTCTGGCCATAGGAGCATGATGCTGGTAAAGGGCCTGTGTCCACCAAACATTTTTGTTGGCAGCTCCTATTTTTAATATAAATCCTATGCTTCAGCGTTCAGAGCGTAAAGCACCTTCAGGGGAAAAATGCAGTTGGAGACGTTTTTACCACACCACTCAGACAGCTTCAAGCTGAAATCTGTTCAACTTTTAAAACAGCGCTGCACTTGCCAATGTCACTTGTCTCTTGCTAGCCAATCAAAATCGAGGAAGAGGCGGGACATATAGATCATTATTACACTCCCAGCTGTTTACTGCACGGTTCATTTCATGCAGCCAGTCTTGTCTTGAAGACGTGTGAATCTGTTTAAAATGCTGCCGCTAAGACTCACCATCTTGTTTAACTAGCAATCTCAAAGAAACAACGAGTGCTGAGAGAAAGAGCTGAGACAGCGGTCAGGAAGTGAGGTTTTAACCGCTCTCAGCAGAAAAACCGCATTTGGTAGCACAGGCCCTAACTATGTAATTTGTGTGCCTCAAAGGACAAGACAGTGATTCTTGATTGACCAACAGAGAACTCAAAACCTAGCTTCTGCAAGTTCACTCTTACAAAAACTTTAGGCTTCTGGCAAAGTTGCCGTTTCCCAGTGTTGCCGCAAATTTGCAGCAAGGTCATATTTTCACATGCAAATTAGGTTTGTGGCGAACTTGTGGTAGACTTATAGCAAACTTTGTGAAAAACTATGTGCACCTGGCAAATGAGTCACCAAAGGTTCACTACAAGGCTGCCATTAACTTGTTTTGGCAAATCACTGGCAAATACATTTATCACTAATGTCAGTTTATCGTTGTCGCCAGAACATT
The DNA here is from genome assembly GCA_032718565.1 of Distichodus sexfasciatus. Taxonomy (NCBI): domain Eukaryota; kingdom Metazoa; phylum Chordata; class Actinopteri; order Characiformes; family Distichodontidae; genus Distichodus; species Distichodus sexfasciatus. The sequence goes on along the minus strand of JAVGVS010000105.1, from coordinate 1,346,532 downwards.
GCCAGACGTTTGCCGTTGGTGCTGACGATGGCAAGAAACATATTCCTGCAAACTCCACTGTTCACCACAAGTTTGCTTCAAACCTGTCACAAACATTTTGTTTTTGTAACAGCACTGTAACAGTCTCGAGAAATGGTTTCAATATCCTGCAGTTCATTGTGCGCGAGAGTGTGCGCCAGCGTTCATGTATGTGCGCGTGTGTGAGAGGGGGCCAGGGCTCAAGGCAAGGCTGTGTCCTTGGATGAAGAGTGAGTGTGTTGGGAGTGACAAAGAGTGATGGACCAGGCAAGAGGGAATGGTCCCCTGAAAGCCTGATTTCCCAGAGTTCTCTCTGGTCCAGTGGCTGCCCAGTGCTGCCTGCTTAGAGGTGAATAATGAGTCTGTAGCCAAGAGAACGAGTGTGTATGCATGTAGGTGTTTGTGCATAGTTGTGCATGCATGGTTGTTCTGGTTTTGCATGGCTACACTGAATCGCACTTCTGTTTCTCCTTCTGTCTCCGTCAAGATGCAACAGAAACACACCTGCTGTGGCCGTGACTCCTCCTCATATTGAGCTGCAATTGCTTTTGCTTTCCATCTATTAAATATTAATTGACGAGGGATGTTTGCACAGACAAACAGAGCTATATCCAGCGCTCCGGCACCTGTTCGTTCCATTTATACGTAAGGAACTGTAATGCAGCGCTGCATGGGTTATATGTTGCAAAGGGGAAGCATAATTGGGTTTTTGGAGCGGGCAGTAGGGCCTACAACACCACGAGTCAGCACTCACCCACACACTGCACCTTACAATACTGCGGCCAAGGGAGTGATACGGGTTACACCAAGCACTTCTAGAAACATTCTCCTTCTGACCTGCTACATCTGCTACATCTACATCTGAGATACTGGATGTAGTTTGAAGAAAAAGCTAACAGGGAGAATTTGTCACTAGAAATTGTGGTAGTTGGAGCTCTTTGTGTGCAATTTTAATTAGCCAGCAGGAGAGAAGTGGCGTTGACGAGCAGTGCTGTTGTAAAAGTTGAACAGATTTCAACATGAAGCGCTCTGAGCGCTGCGCTAAAAGAACGTGTCCACCGGCGTCTTTTTGTCCCACTGAAGGTGCTTAGCGCGCTGAACGCTGAAGCTCATAGGATTTGTATTAAAAACTGGACTGTCCACCAAACCCCATTTTTTGCTCTGAGAGCAGTCAAAACCTCACGTCCAGAGCGATTTTAGTTGGCACTTGTTGAAGCTAAGTTACGAAAAGCGGCATCAGGCTCTTCCCCGTTCGTTCATATTTCATGTAAACATTGTAATGTAGAGTTAAAACGCTGCTTTTCGGCCTCATCGTGATGCGGTCTTCTTTAACTCTCTATGGACGTGTGGATGCGGCAGGATTTAAAATTTTATTTTATTCATGTTTACCTGGGGAGATGTGGTCAAGACGGGAGGCATTTGTTGTCAAAACGGCCACCTATGAAGTGCTGCGGGAAACCCTGCATTTACATCCCCTCCTACACTCACCGTGACGTTCTGGTTGCCCGTGGTTCCTTTTGCAGAACCTGCAGAGGACCTGAGCTTGCACCTGAACTCTGCTGTTGGACCATCACCTGGGTTCTACAGAACCCTTATTGTCTGCAGCCAGCAGGGAAGTCTGGGACTTCAAATGCTTTGTTCAGAGGAGGATGAATGAGGATGAGTTTTGGTTCCTGTAAAGGCTTGAGTTTTTCTTGCTACTGTCGCTCTAGGCTTGCTGGTTAGGGGCTTGAGGCCAGTAAGATGTAAAGCTCCTTTGTGACAATGGCTGTTGTAATAAGTGGTGAACTAATCAAATTGAATGATATTCAGTCAAGTATATGTGAGGGCATCATACCCGCGAAGGGCACAGTGACGATTGTGAGATTAAGGAGGAAAATTGTCATGATGATGATGACGCCGGTATGGAGAGTCAGGTTGCTTTCAGTCTGCTCTGTGTGTATGTGTGTGTGTGCGCTTATGCAGGGCTTCTCAGATGCCTACAAGGCTAAATTATTCAGAGGAACAGAGAGCCCAGCTCCAGACATTATTTCTCCAAAGGCTGACATAGGTTCTGAGGAATACGCCACATTCAGTGTGTGTTTATCTTTGTGTCCATGTCTATGTGCAAGTAGAACAACTGAGGAAACTGATCCATAATCAGAGTCTTTCCTCCCAGCACAATGACATAGCGTGTTCAGGGGATTGACGGAGGAGAGGAAACGGCCTGGTTTCAGCAGCCCCCCGTGCACCGCTCCTATTTGAAGAGCTTAAAGTGCTTTGTTTCGTCCCTCCTAACCTTGAGTGGGGAAGGACAGGAATGCTGCTTTACATCCCCTCTCCTGCTGTCCCTGTTGCAAAATGCTTCATCTTCTTACTCTGATGAATATTTGATGAAGGGCTTTTTTCCCTGCTGTGCTCCTCTCTGCCTCTCCTGTTCCCCTTTGTTTCTCTTCATCAGTCTCTCTCTCTTTTTCGTCCGTTATACCCTCGGGAATCAGCAAAGTCTTAGTCCGCAGTCTTGTTGTAGATCTTAAATTCAGTACTGGTAAGTCTGAGACGTCACTACTTCTTTCTTGCATTCTGCGAGTCAAAGTAGCACAGCTTGTGCTGAAAGTCCTGACCGCTGAAATGTTGATGCCCTTTGACAGCAGTAAGAGGCACAGTCCTAGAGCAACCAGCCGCTCCGGTCACCACTTTCCTGTGAGGGGGGAAACATGAGCTGCCTTGCTGGCGACAGTCTTAACGAGATGCTCAACGCAGACCCTAGGGCCCCCTGCGGGCTGCTTGCAGAGACGGAGTGGGAGAGGCAGCATGGAGGGACTTAGGGGATCTTGTGAGAGCCAGGCATGGGGCCAGCGTGCCAGCTCTGCAGTGCAAAAAGCCATGCCGACCAGTGACAGATGAGACTGGCACGACGTAATAAGAAACTACTAGAAATGGTCCCCAAGTGCTGTGTGATTATTTAATTTGATAAAAATCTTATTACTTGAACCTGCAAATGCTGAACAAAAGGAGTTCGTTGTTTTTTGAAGTTGAAGCTGGTGCTTTTGCTTGCGGTTGCTATGCCTTTTTATGGACACACGCTCTGTAGAGGCGATCTGAGGATAGTCCGAGGATAGTTCATTTTATCCAGCAGCCAAAGGCAGTGGATAGGAAAAAGAGGAAGAAATTGTAGTTTTCCCAGCAGGAGGACGACCCAGCGAGTCCGGATACAGTTCTTTGAGGTTGGCTTGTGGGTTGTTTGCCAAAGGCGTTCTGCTGAGTTGCATCAAAAGAAATGGCTCCTCTCAAAGTTACAGTCTTCTTTTAGAGGATTCTACAAAGCAAGACTTTCACACGTTTGAGGCTTACAGATGATAGGTGTCGGTTTAGAGGCACTCACTCTTAAAGCTGCGTTTGTGTGTGTGTGTGTGTGTGTGTGTAGTGATGGAGGGTGTTGATGAAGCAACTTCAAGTCCTGTTTACTCAGCTGACACACACACACACACACACACACCAAGATCCATCGCATCTCCAGCAGAGAGAACGCAAGGGAGAGAGGCAAACAAACCTCGTCTCTTTTCTCCAAGAGCAGAGAACGTGAGGCATTTAGATGGAAGCCAGTCACCACTCAGCCCTTTACCCAGCGCTGTCGGTCTGCAAGCATCGTCTCTCACTTTGATGAATAATTCCTCAGAGTTGACACAAAAAGATATGAGGGGCCATACAAGCCATAATTCATTCTGCACCTCTCACATGCATACATACTCCTTTCACATACATACATTATCCCTGCATACACTTATACTTTCACTTTCATATACATACATTCTCTTTTTATATATATACATTGTCTTTGCGCACACTTTTACTTTCACTTTCATATAAATACATTCTCTTTTCACATACATACATTCTTCCATTTACATACATATATGCTCTCTCTCACAGACATACATTCTTCTTTCCTGCATTGTACTTTCACATACATTTTTACTCCCATATACATACATTTGCACTACCACATATATATATATATATATATATACATATTCATACATAATTACATATTCTATAAGATATTTTTTTGCCCTCAATGGGTATACTTTGACACAGGAAGTTATTCCATAAGCAGGAAGTCACTCTCAGAGAAGGAAATACAAAGGCACCTTGCTCACCTTATCCCAACCCTGATTTGAAATAGCAGATAATTACAGCAATGCGGTTCTTATTCATCTTGTTTTTTACAAGGGCATTTTTTTATTTGCTCAGTAAATAGCAATGAAAATGACAGACATTTTTTAAATAATGTCATGCAGTGTATTGAAGAAATGCAGGGCTACGGACTCTTTTGCTCATGAGAGGCTGTTTACCAGACCTTGACAACACCTTCAAACTCTGTCTGTAATTTTGTTATTCTCAGATTTGAGGATTCGAGAAATGAAAGCTTTCAATTCATTACATACATTGTATGAATATCTTCATTTTTTGCTGACTGCGTATGAAACCAGACAAAGAACCAGGTCTGAGAATACTTGTTGAATCCGCCTATCGCACCTGGATATCAAAGGCAGACCTCGATACATGATTTCAGGAGAGCAAATCTCATTAGCATCCTTGGAATGAACTGGAAAAACTTTTGCAACATGCTTGGGGAGTAGCTGCGGACTCTCTACAGGCACAGACAACAACGGCATTCAGCCAATGACATTTCATCAATATCAAGTGACAACCTAAACAGAAGGTTGTTGGAGAGAGATTCTTCATTGTACCACAAATGCAGAAGCGATATATACATGGAAAGCTTGAGGTCACGCGTGGGTTAGCATTCAAAGTGCGTGTTAGACAGGTCATACAAGAAATCGACCCTGTTAATTAGGTCCTTCAGAAAACTGGCGGCTGTCCGCGTTCGGGAGTATCGGCATATGACATGAATCACAAGCCATTTATTTACCAAATAATAAAACACAAACCGGCACGAGGGCCACAACACTAATCAAACTTCACACTTGACAAACACTCACAGCACAGGCAAACATAAACTGGCATGAGAACCACAAACAGAAGACAAAACTACTCCAAGACTAACAAACCCACAAACAACCGCCGACATAGGGAGAATTGTGGTGTGAGGTGGACCAACAAACACTAGGAAAAACTGAGCTTAAATACTAACACACAAACAAGGGGCTGGACCAATGAAACAAAGGGGAACCAATGGGAGAGCGATCACAAAACAACCAATAAAGGGACAACAAATGGGAAGGAGAGGGTGTGACTACAATATACGAGCACAGGTGAACAAACTGATGAACAATGATCTACCAATAAGACACAATGGGAAGATTAGGACATAGACTGATTGACGAAGACAGTACACAACATGGCGAACATTACAGACACAAAATAGCTGACACAGGACAAACAACATGGCGAACACTACAGACACCACAGACACAAAATGGCCGACCACAAAGACACAACAGGCTGGTAGCCGTGTCAGGAAAGTGCAGGCCCCTCTAGCCTGGAGGCGCCCCATATTGGTCCTCGGGGGCCTGTAAGGACCATGGCGCGGAACCAGAGGTCCTGTGATGGACCAGGAGCAGACAAGGGCCCGTGGCATGCAGCGGGGAGCCCAAGGGGCTATATGTCTCTTGGCCGAACAGAAGCTGTCTGGGCGGCGAACAGAAACAGTCTGTTGGCCGAACCACGGAAACACAATCTGGGTGGCGAACACTGGGGAAAACACAGTCTGGGCGGCGAACACTAGGAAAACACAGTCTAGGCGAAGGCGAACACGGAAACAATCTGGGCGGCGAACACTGGAAAAACAGTCTGGGCGGCCCGAACCGCGAAGCTACAGTCTGGGCGGCGAACCGGGAAACACAGTCTAGGCGGCAGACGAGATCCGTGTACCAGGCTGACGCATAGCGGGGGTCCGTGCACGGAAACACGACATAAGCAAGGGAATCCGTCGAATGGCCGAAGCTTCTGAAACAAAATGACGACGGGCCAATGAGCAAAACAGAAGCGACTAGACGGGCAAGGAACAGAGGCGGCGACTAGACGGCGAGCAGGAGCAGGGAAAGGCGATTGGGCCCGGCTAAGTGCTTAGCGGAGAGCCTCTGATGCTGGGAAGCGCCGGAAATGGGTCTTCGGGTGCTGGGGAGGCGCCCAGGCGGTCGCCAGTGCTGGGGAGGCGCCCGAGTGATGCGCCTCGGTGCTGAAAGGGCGCCGAGGCGGTCGCCTCCCGGGTGCTGAGGCGCGCCCGGGCGGAGTGCGCCTCGGTGCTGGGCGCGCGGGGCCCAGTCGCTTGAGGCGGTGGAGCCGGCCGCGGGCGGCGTGCTGGGGAAGCAGGCGCAGGCTGAGCTGCCCTTTGAGAAGCAGGCCTGGGCGGGCACTGCCTTTAGGGGAAGCAGGCCGCAGGGCCAAGCGGCCTTTGGCGGGGGAGCAGGCAGGGCCCAGGCGTGCTAGAGGGCAGACACAATCCTCGGTGGCCTCGGGGCAGCAGACACAGTCTCGGTGGCCTCCCGAGGCTGACAGGCCCAGTCTCCGGTGGCCTCGAGGCGGCAGACACAGTCTCGGTGGCCTCGTTTAGCATGGCGCCCATCGACAGACTGGCTCGGAGGGCGCCTCGCCGGCATGAGCGGGCTCCGGAGGGCGCCTCCTCAGCGGAGCTGGCTCAGAGGGCGCCTCCTCGACGCGTGGCTGGCGTGGCGCCTCACCGGCGCGTGGTTGGCGTGGCGCCTCCTGCCATTGCGTAACAATGCGTGGCGCCTCCTCTGCGTGGCTCGGCGTGGCGCCTCACCGGCTTAGCGTGTGGCTCGGCGTGGCGCCTCTCTACTGCGTGGCACCGGCGTGGCGCCTCACCGGCAGCGTGGCTCGGCGTGGCGCCTCCTCGCTGGCGTGGCACCGGCGTGGCGCCTCCTCGGCAGCGTGTTTCGGCGTGGCGCCTCCTCGCTTAGCGTGGCGGCGTGGCGCCTCCTCGGCAGCAGGGCTCTCGCGTGGCCGCCTCCTCGGCTTGGCAGGGCTCCGGCGTGGCGCCTCTTGACAGCGTGGCTCGGTGTGGCGCCTCCTCGGCCGCAGGGGCTGGCGTGGCGCCTCGCCCGGCTTAGCGTGGCTCGGGCTGCAGGGCCTCCTCGGCAGTGGGCTCGGGCTGCAAGGCCTCCTCGGCAGCGGGCTCCTGCTGGTTGGACTCCTTTGGGACAGTCAGGGACGGAATGTCATGGACGGTCAGGTTGGTCCGGGGTGTGAGGGTCTGGGACAGCATGGTGAGGGCAACCTGGGCCCGAAAAAGGAGGTCAGACAGTGTGGCAGGACTGGTGAGTGAACCTGGGTCAATGAGGGCAGCGTATAGGTCAAGGAGAATGTGGAACAGTGGGTGGCGGGCGTGGCAGGATTAGGTTAATCAGGAAGGGAGCCAATGGATGCACAGAGGGAGGAAACGCTGTGTGGAAAGTCAGGGGCAGAGTGGGCGGAGTCAGGGGCGGAGCCAGGCGTCAAGTGGGCAGGGTCAGGGGTGCAGGAGTCAAGTAGAGCGGAGTCAGGCGAACCAGAGTCAAGTGGGTGGAGCCAGGGGCTGAGTTGTTTTGCAGCCTTGTGCATTTTCTTGAAGGGCAGCATTCCTAAAGCCGTACCCATGTTAAGTACAAAACCTGAAAACAACTGACTGTCAAACAGACTAAGAGCAATTTCACAATAGAAAATGTCTACCCAAAATTCTTAGATTGTAGTCCACAATCATTGTGGTAGCAACCCTTAACACTAAAATGTTGGTTTATGTTCAGAATGGAAGTGTATTCAATATATCATAAATGTTTGCTGAATATGGGATTATTAAGACAGTGTGAGTTTGTGATTTCCACATCTATTATATTAATTTTCAAACTGACTGTTACAAGAAAATAGTGAAATATGAAACCATGTTTTATTAAAGCTTGTGGTTCATGAAAGGTTAACAAGTTAAACAATTTTTTTAAACATTTGATCTATTGGATTAAACAGAATAACAACATACATCAATAAATTACATTGCATAAAAGCAGAATAAAGGCAGTGCATGCAGAGGAGAAGAAAACATCAGAATGCATATATTTTATATATTATTTAAACATATATATGTATTCTACTTAAGTGAGCTTGGATTTTGTCTAACACACCTAGTGTTCTCAGTCCATCGCAAAATCTGAGTAGAAAGTATTACATGAGTGCATCATTTTATTTATTTTTTTACTAAAAAGAAGTGTATTAACAACTTTACATGTAGCAATTAATCAAAGGAAATAATATCCAAATCTTATTTAAATCCATACATTTACTTTACATTAGTTACAGTAAATTGTGTATGTAAAATTCTTTTTTTTCCTCAAGGTACCTGATAACGTCAATAGTTACATGTTGAGAGCAGGTATGTTCTAGCAAACAAGAAAAAAAAAGGCCCACAGAAAACCAAGAGAACAAGTCAGTCCTAAGGTTTTTAGGTCCTTATTAAAGAGAAAATAAGGTACCTTTTTAAAAGGACCACGCACTCTGTGTATTACTTGGAACATTAGGATGTCCTCTACAAGGAGATACTTGTCCTCCAACCTCCGCAGCAGCCGCAGACAGCCAGCATTGGCCAAATACTCCTGGAGTGGCTCTGTTGCCTCTAGCAGATCTTCAAATGTTTTACAGTCTGTGACCTTTCAAGAGACAAATTGACATTACCCTCAATATTTGTTATAAATGCACACAGGGCTGGACATAACAATTTGGCAGGAAAAAGTATTCAGTAATGTATTCCATTACAATACATAAAAAGTAATATTTAGAATCATTTTAGAACATTTAAAATTCATGAAAATTCAATATTATTTATGTCGACAGAGTCTGACAAAACTGAAGAAATCTCAAATTTTTAGCTTTAAAATGATAAAACTGACAGTTGTACTATGTTCAGTTCTGACCGCATGTGCTCTACAGCTTACAGTCTGCTGATCTACAATGTAGAAGTTTTACTTTTCCTCGTAGTGGGACACCTCATATCTACTGAGAAGTTCATATTTGTTTGGCCCAATGAGGTTTAGGCCTCCAAAATGCTCTTGGAATCAGAATCAAATAAATGTACTGAATATTTTGACATGCCATATTTCCATGATTTATAAGGTATTATAAAGGACAGGACAATTTAACTTTTTCCTTTTAGTGGGATACCTGATGACACACAGAGGTTTAGAATAAGGTCAGAAACCTGGCTTTTTATTCAAATAAATGTGCACAGCATCATTATATATTTTACATTATATATCATTTCCATCTGATATGAAATATATTAATTGATTCAGGGTCAGGATACCTGAGGTATGTTAAAGTTTTGTCCAGCCCCAATTAGGTGACCAAGTTATTTCTGGAGATATAGTGTTTTTAGGACTAGTAATGTTACCGTTGAAAATTTATTTCCAAGAAAATATATCTTGTAATGAATAATTTTTAATGAAATTTTAAACTTTGGGTAAAGACGCTTTGCCTTCCTCAAACCGTTTTATTCCACATGCCAATCCAAAAAAAAAAAAAAAAATCACTTATGTTAAGATGGTAAATTGAGCAGCTTTTGCCACTGTGAACACCCCTCCTAGTGGTGTGGTGAATAAGGAGCTAACATCAGCCCCAGAGCAAGACACTGCAGATTAAGAAACCAAATGAATCGCAAGCTGTGAATAAATAGCTAACTTCACTCTTAAGACAAAGAACCTAAAACAAACATATTTTAAAAGATTTGCAAAATTAATTTTTATATCACAGTAAATGTAATCTAAAAGTATTTACCACTTTATAAAAGTACTTATTCTAAATACTAAATGCCTTTTAAAATTTACTTAATATGGAATCTGTCATTTCCAGATCCCTCATTTTTGTATTCTGAATATGTATCACTGTGAATATGTATCACCTGCAGTCAGTTATATCCCAATCTTGTATGCACATTCACAACATCTAAAACCGTGGGGGGGAAAAATACCTTTTCAATTTTTTCATGTAGGTCACAATCCGCAATATCTTCCAAAACTGGCTTAGTCAAATTTGGTCCATCAACAAGGCAAGAAAAGAGAGTTGGGGACAGAAAGCCTGCAGAAGGGCCACCGTGTACAAGGCTTACTGCAATGGCTCTGCCTGCAATGAAATATCTGTCCTCTCTCAAGGCTAGAAAAAAAAAAATTGACAGTGCATGAAAACAATGAAACTTATGACAAATACCTGTCCCACCATATACTGTAAAACAATGATATAGATGTAATAAATTATTAAAGAGCCCAGCCCCTCAGTGACGAGATAACCATCAATACATACCAGTACTATCAAGAGCCAAGTTCATTTTGCCTTCTTTTCCCTCAAACATTGAAGAGCTCGGCAAAGCTTCAATTAAAAGTCTTAAAAATTCTCTTCTTGGTCCACCCAAGTCCACAGCCTCTTCGTGAACCCCCAGATCGTCAGAAAACCTCACAGAAATTGCGTGACATGGATCATATGTTTTGCGTTTAAAACCTCTGATGGCTCCATCCATGACTGAGGATCGGTTAATGTTAAACTTGCATTTCTTCAGATGGTTTATGTTGGTTGCAAGATCTTGCAAAATATCTCTTGCTGGCACAGAACTTTGTGTTGTTCTTCAGGATCAAACAAAACACAGGTAGTTTAGCACATGGCATCATGTGTTGCTAATGGCACAGATAATTGCACAGACAATGGCACAGAACATCAGCACACAATTGTCATATTTACTATATTATAAACTAAAGAGATTGTGATATGTACACAATAAGCAGAAATGATCAAACTTCTGTAAGCTGTGTTGCTAAGATGTCATCTGCTATTAACCTCCCTCCTCTGAGATTAAACATTTTATTGTTGTTAGCTTCTGAGTCATTGCACACTCCGTGGATGAAGAAACGTGACAGCCAGCACTACCATTAAATATCTCAATATTCTACTAACCTTACACTCTGGATGCTTGCCAGTATGGCACGATTCAGTTCCTCGTCGTCGGAAGACACATCAGAGAGTGCAGCCACTACTGAAAGGTAGTTGTCATAGTTTGCTGGTTGATGAATTGTTGTGGTAGTTGAGGTAGAGGGTAGTACAGAACATGTACTTGGATAAAAAGTGCTTTGGCAGGGTGAGTTTGAGTTATTTTGACACATTAAGACAAGAGCTGAATCATCTGAGGATGTTCTTCCAAATGACGAGGTAGAAGGCTGATTTTTGAACGGGCTGCTTTCCAGTGAGTATACTGGTAGTTGACTAAAAGAACCACTTGTGGTGCTGTGGTTGGGGGAGAAACTGCTTTGAGAGGTCAATGTAGGAGTTTGAGTGTATAATGCTCCACACCCACGTGATGAGGCACATGGCTGAAC
>JAVGVS010000105.1:1302663-1330163 GCA_032718565.1 Distichodus sexfasciatus | reverse complement strand
TCCGGTCTCAGCCTCGTCCTGCCATGGTCTTGGTCTCGTCTCGGTCTCGACACACTCTGGTCTCTGTCAGGACTTGGTTTCGGTTTAGGTGTTCCATCACCTTGTCTATTTCTAGAGAAGTGTCCATTCTGTTCCTCTGTAACAGGCCCCGTCCTGCTAACTCTCTTCATTAACCTTATTCCTCTCGTCTCTCCCCAACACCAGATTAATGATGGCTTCCTTAACGACGCGCACGGCAGCGTTTATGGGAAATAGATGAAGAGTAATTCTTGAAAATTGAAATCGTTCGCACGTCGCTCTGGCCCCATTTCATGTAACGCCAGTTCCATAATCCTTTGCATGGTAATTAATCAGACAGGGCAGGGACAGCGGAGTTGGCTGTAAAGAGTGATGGATGGGTCAGCTGGGAGAGCTTTAAATGGGCTAACTTTTCTCTCCTGTTGCATGCTCCTCATTTCCGCATTTAACTCCACATCAGGGGTGATTAGTGGCCCTTGAATGATGGGAAAGTGAGAGAGAGAGAGATGAATGACAGAACAAAAGAAATGGGTAACAAGGGACTTACTCTTAAGAGAAGAAGTTTGTGTGTGCGTCTGGCAGCGAAAGGTAAGGAGAAGGGGAAATGTCAGCGATTATAGAGAGCAGGTCAGTTCTCATTACAGAACGAAAGCCAGGGATCTGGGACACAACAATGTGCCATTAGTACTGACAAAGAAGACTAAAACCACGAAGGAAGAGTTTAGTCTTATCCTTGACAGAGCCAAAGACCATAAAGCAACAGCACACAGAACATAGCAGAGAAGGTTTGATACAACAGATATCTTAGTTTGGGCATTAATGACCATTTTGTCCAGTTATTTACTTGGTGCCCATTGCACCTTCCTGATATATTCAACCTCAAAATAATAGCCGTCAGCATAAAACCCTTTACAGGGGAATTTGAATATCACCATCTCATTGTTAGGGTTTCCTGGTAGTTGTGTGTTTGTGGTTAACCACTTATTCATTTATATCAGCTACCAGAGGAGGAAGCACGCTTGTCTCCAGGGCAAATCGAGCTCAGTGCAGGCATCTCATGGAAATGACAGCAATATCTCAAATAATTCCTCAGAAATCAAACAGCTTTTCTTCCTGCCACTGAAGCAGAGTGGGAGCGGCCTGTTCAGCCTGGTAATGAGCGCAGAATAGAGCTTGCCTATTTTCATTTCTCCTCTGATGAACTGATAAATACACTCCGGTCTCCTGTGTGTTCACTCCATTTGAATGAGCTCGGGGTTACTCATTTTTGCATGTTGACTCATCCCGGAAGCTCTCCTGGTCAAGCAGTACGCAACATTTATGGAAAATAGGTTTCAAATCAAAAAGCAGGAAGGAGGACAGAAGACATGCTGGCACATTCAGACAACACGGCTTCATCTCGGTGGAGTTTTCTTGCTTGTTTTAGTGGCAGCAAAGGGGGTCAGTTAGACAGCACTTCTACTCAAGCGATTCTTGAAAGATGTAAGAGGAATAGACGAGGGAACCGCTCAGTGATAAGGGCTGTGGGAGATGGAGGGTGAGAGCTGAGAGGTGACCTGGAGGTGGGTGTTAAAAAATTCTGATTTCCGTTGGCTTTGAAGTTTAATTGGCCATTTCTCTCCAGATGTGAGGAGAGCCCCAGCTACCTTAACAGTTCTCCCAGCCTGCAGAGGGTTGCAGATCAAAGAGGCTGCGCTGGACATCCACCCCGAACAGAGCGAGAAAGGGAGTGTGTTTGTGCAGCATCATGTCTGGGGATTGTTAAAGTAATTCATAAATTATTATGCCAACATTGATCAAAAACATTCACATGCACTGAAACCACACATCTATTCACAGATGTTGCAAGAAATGCAAATAAAAAGCCCTGTTTCACCGTTTGTGTTCCACTGTGCAACAATACCTGAACAGGCATGACCTTTTGTTTTGGGTCAGCATAAGGAAAATCTTGCTTGCATCCTATACACAAGGTGTTGTGGTTGAAGTTTAGATAATCAACATCTGAGCAAGCCTGATGCATCTCAGAAACAAGTCCTGTGAACATGGTGGGTACAAAATATAATGTACAAAAGGTATTTTTGGAGAAAAAAGGGTGCAGTGTTCCAGGGAAATGACACCTCTCCCACTATTACTCATGGGAGGATATCAATCATGCTTTGGAGCCAGGAATATTTCACTGGTTGAGGAAAAAATGGATTTGAATAAATACTAGAACATTTTGGAAGCAAACATCACATTGGCCCTACAACAAGATAATTACAGTTAGACATCAAAACAGCGCTGCATGCGGGACGGCGCAAGAATCACAAAGAGTTAGAAACCTTATGGAAAGATGATTGGGTGAAAAAAAGAGTTGAGTACGAGCTGAAAAGTTTTTACTGGCTACAAGATATTACAAAATGCTGACTGTGTACCTTGCTCATGAGACCCTCAGTGGTAACTTTGCCAGCCCTGGATTCAAACCTGCGACCTTCTGATCACGGGGCGAACACCCTAACCATTACACCACCATCTGCCCCCAATTTTTTTAATGTAATAAAGGCTTAGTGATGAGGTCTCTGTATCTGCTCTGTAATAAAGGGTCAAATGCTCTGCTGTATTAGGCAAAGGTGGAGAAGAAGATCCAACATGGAAGTAGGTTTAACTGTCTGGACATTAGTTTTTATCAGACAAAAGATGAAATTAAGACGAGCCGTTTCACACTCAGGAGTTTATTTAAATAAATGTTTACCCCAAAAAATCATTAGTGTAACCCCCAAATGGAACTTGCTGTTATTACCTTTTCTGTGTTCCTGACTTCTTGCTCTCAGTTCATTCTGGCTCTAGTCTTATTTACCTCTACTGTTCTCTTCTTTCATTTCAAACTCATTCTCAGTCTCACTTTTCCTGGCTGCGCAAGTTACATTTTAGTTGGGTAAAAGTGACTTACAACACAGTTAGGAAAGGCTGAATTTAGACTCTCTATTTCAGAAGAGAGAGAGAGACTGTGCATTAGAGATCAATTGTGTAACTCAGATCTAGTGCCAAACACACACACACACACACACAAATGCCAACAGAACTTGAATTGTTCCTATAACGGCTGTGAGGGCAGAGGGCATCAGAAGGAACAATACAATCAATTCATATAAAGAAGATAATGTTTCATTTTCCATGTTATGCATGTATTTACAAAAAGGTATTAACCTACACCAACAATACAGCACTATTAATATGGTTCTTCTGAAGAAGTTTGTTTAGATGGTTTCATTAATTAGCCGGTAGTAAATATCTATACCATGACCAACTTTATACTGTAACACAGCAGTCAACCCCTTTCTAACTCAGGCATTTTCCATGTTCAATGTTACGTATTTCAGACAATGGTTTTATTTTAAGCCCAGAGCAGAATTAGACATTTTGGACTGAATTACCAGTATTTATTATCAATTTCAATACATTATAATAATAAATAGATTTAAGTTCAGTCTCCTGAGAACCCTGATCTCTAAGATTACTGGGCTTTTTTACTAGTTTTTATCAGATTTTGTTTGAGCATATTCCAGTTTAATTTTCTAATTTCCTTTGTGGTTTGCGGTCATGTGTCCAGTACTGGGTGTGTTGCTCGGTGTGTACAGCAGATGGAGCTCTTTACCTCTATTAAACACTACCTAACCCTCCATCGTTCCCACACTCAACACTCCACACAAGGTTATAGAACATTTTACTGAAACCTTGAGTTGTGGTATTCGAGCTTTGCTTAAGGGACAAATTGTACTTCAAATCACGACAGTTTATGACATTAAATTGCAAAAAATCTATTAGTACAAATTGCAAACCTCGAAGTAATGTCTTCAAACATTATGTAATGAATATGTATTTCTAATTCATGTTTAGCATATCGAGGTTTCAAACCAATAATTAATACACAGATTCAAGCAGCTAAACTTTTGCCAGTTCTAAATGCAGACAACAAGGCTGTTGATCTGCTGTGTCGACTGAAGAAGAAGAAGAAGAAGAAGAAGAGGAAGAAGAAGAAGAAGAAGAAGAAGAAGAAGAAGAAGAGGAAGATAAAGAAGAAGAGAGAGAAAGAAAAAGAAGAAGATTTAAGTAGTTAATGTTTTGTTTCATATTTGTGTATAATTAACAATGCATCATTTCATATTTTATTGTATGCTATTTTTTCCAGAATGGCACTATTCTTATGTGGACTAAAAGACAATGCTCGATTTATTTATGTATTAAACTGCATTGTGATACAAATTAAATGAGAGGGCAGTCAAGTTTTCTGGAGTAATTGGAACCTTCCCCATCATCTCTCCGTTGTCATTCCCTGCATAGATCAGTGGTCAAATAAATCGCAATGAACCTAAAACACCACTTTTGTTGCATGACAGCCGCTCTTGCTTGCTCACATACATTTGAAACTCAATTACAGACAAACCATGGAAAGGCCTACATAAAGCATGCTTCGATGAAAAATTAATCATGTCTTTACATCAATCTCCAAGCTTGTTTGGGGAATAGCAAAGGACGTTTGAACACACAGTAAGCTAGATCATAGCCGACAGAGATGCGCATTATGCTGGCATTAGCATAAAAGATTCTTTGATTCCCACTCTCGGTTCTGTTCTGTGCAGTTGGTTGGAATGGAACAGAAATGCCAGTGTGACAGGGTATGCACGTGAGAGGGCAGCGGGGTGATGTCTTAAGGGACAGAAATGAAGACGTGACGTGATTTTCACTGCCTCCCCACCCCACCCCAGCATGACCCTCACATGACACACACAAATAGCTCAGTGACATCCCTTAAATTCTCCAAGATAGTGTGCAATTCTTTGTAGCTCTTGTCCACTTTGGGTTTCTTCGTAGTGTAAATCGTGTGATTGAGTGTCTTGCTTTATCTTAGTCAGGACCCGAGAAGTGGGGGAAGGGGTGCAGATTGCAGAGTCAGACCAAAGAGGACGAGGGATCAGTAAATAACAATTACCCAAGGGGTACCTCCTCATCTGGTCCCAAGTCAATTTAATTTAAATGTAAATTCCAGGGATGTGTGGATTTAAAAGGCTTGTATTAGCAGAAAGGAAAAGTTAATGAATGTATTTCAATCTCTGAAACTGCACTGCCTCCTTCATTTGGCTCTCAGAATATATTGGCTCGGGTGATATTCTTCAGCAGCCCCCCAACATATTTAGTTCAGTATGAGGTCCATTTATGATGTCCTGTTATGTTGCAGGCTTGATGATAAAGAATGATCAGTTGAAGAAAGCAACAAAGTTCTGTGTTTCTGTGTTCAAATGATGCTATTTGGACAACCTTAATATAGGGGAGGGCAGACAGTAAATGAGAGAGGAGAGGAAGGGGTAAGGAGAGAGAGCGCAGTCTTATGTGTGTAGTCCAGTTGTTAACAGCTTAATCCCAATCAGCGTCACAGGGGTCAGAGCTTATCCCAGAACTACAGGTACAAGGCAGGGATTGCATGTGAACTGCAGAGCAGCGCTCATTCAAGAGCACTGACGAACCGTCCACACCAGACAGACAGCAGAAACAGAGGGTGGAGGGGGGCTCCTTCTGAAAGGTTTTATGTCCACTGACCCCAACAAAGGATGGCACGACGGCACAGTGGTTAGAGCTGTTGCCTCACAGCAAGAAGGTCCTGTTTGCGTGCTCTCCTCATAATTGTGTGGGTTTTCTCCAGCTGCTCAGGTTTCCTCCCACAGTCCAAAAGCATGCATTTGGATTGATTGGCTAGTCTAAATTGCCTGTAGGCATGAGTGTGTTTGTATGTGTGTATTTGCTCCCTCACTGAGTTGGCACTCGCGCACAGACTAACTCGCCTAACTTTATTACTTAAGCGAAAGTACTCGGCTTAATCTATAAGCAAGAAACCAGCCCTATGCTCATAAGAGATGTAATATTCAGTTCTTTTTTAGGATTCGACTCACTTTGAGTCACTCGCTAAACTTGAGTCACTTAAGCCAGCTGAATCGTTTATTTTTAATAGAAGAAAGTATACATGGCTTGTGATGAGAATGAATGCACTTCCAAATATTTACTTTAAAGTTTTGAGTGTGATGGTGCAAACGAACTGTAAGTTATGAGATTTTTACCAGCTATACTTGCTACTATGGCTGTATTGATCTTGTAATGAGTTTGAAATGTTTATAAGAGGTATGTACGTGATGGGGTTTATATTTTAAATGCTTTATTGTCATCTCTGCTATATACAGTACTATACAGGTATACAGAGAGACGAGACGACGTGGCTCCAGCTTTCATAGTGTAAACAACAGTCATGGTGTAGTTAGGACTCAATGGATTCGGGTTTATGGAGACCTCAGAGTCGTGACTCGTGAGTTACTTACTGGACATGAATCGCCCGGATCTAATGATCATGGATTAACCCTAGTCTTGGACTAAGTAGCAATACCAATGGGGATTTATCACTGAAATTCAAAGTTATTCTAGGGCTAGTTTTAATCTTAGACTGGGAAAATGCCCCACAATGTTTTTCAAAGTCAAAGTAAACTTTATTGTCATCTCTTCTATATATTGTAGAGATATACAGAGAGACGAGAAGACGTGGCTCCAGTTTACATGGAATAAATATATATAAATAAATAGGGCACAAAATATACATTTTAGGCTAAAAGTGGAAACTGACTGACAGTTTTCAATATGAAAGATTACGATATCCAGTCTATTAATAAAAGTGTGTTCTTAAAAAGTCTGACTGAAGTTTAAGTTTGTACAGATATAGCAGCATTGGAGAACCATTCTGTGCAATAATGTTCGAGAATTTGTGCAGATATAGTTAGTTAAAAAGTGAGCGGTGAAGTTTACATGTTTAACGGCTGTCACTGTTAATCCAGTGTTTCCAGTTAGAGAACTCAGTACTTCCCATCTTGCATAACGAGAAGAATGCACAGAAACTAAACGACAAAAGTGCTTAAGAAGACGTTTTGGCTGCTGGTTTGTGTTTGGTACTCGGGCTCGCTTTGGTACTCGAGTGTTGTGGATCAGCTTCTCTGGCCTGACTCCGCGCTCTTCGCTCGGCCCGCCCCCGGAGTTCGATGCGCTCGACGCTCGGCGCTGTGAAGGCTGCTCGGTGCGGGCGACGGCGCTGTTCAACATGGCGTCCGACGGAATGATTTTAACCAACCACGACCACCAAATCCGAGTGGGAATACTGACAGGTAATGGCATGACATCGCACAGTCGTGTTTCGGAGCGCTGCGTCGCGCTTGTTATTTTGCGGCGGATGTCCAGGCTGTGTGTGTGTGTGTGTGTGTGTGTGTGTGTGTGTGTGTGTGTGTGTGAGTGTGTGTGTGTGTGTGTGTGTGTGTGAGTGTGTGTGAGTGTGTGTGTGTACGTGTGTACACTGTGGTCAGGCGTCGCTTCGTCTCTCATAGCCTGCTTTCCTCGAGTCCTTACTGGCGGCGTCGCTTTTCTTCGTGGACGCTGTAAGTTCCGTTTTAGTCTGTGGATTAATGTGTGAAAGGCCGTGTGATTGCCCTCTGGTCTGTCATGCAGCAGATCCCGGTGTCAAGAAAACAGTTTGTGTGATGAATTATTCATGTCTTGTACGCAAGGCACCCAGCTAACGTTAAGGGGCTAGAAGACCCTTCAGCAGGCGGTCTGATGCTCGGTCGCCACGTTGTTTCTACCAGCTTGTCGTGAGAAGCTGCAGTTAGTCACGCCGAATATTTTTGCCTCGGAGCTCTGCCTGGCGTTGCATTAATTGCAGTTTGGCTGTATGTTAATGCAGAAATATGAATTCCGCGAAACGATCGTCTTGACACGTGCCTTTACATCAGTTTGACATTCATTTCGTTGTTGATTGCTTGCTCTTCGTCTTTGGAAGCTGATCATTTTCGCCCTCACCGTATCTGATTTGTCAACACACGCGAGAGCGGTCTTCCTGAAGAATGACCAGTTTTCCTCGTAGTGGACGGAGCACAGCTGTGTTTGCCACTGTTGCACCGCAGTGGGAGAAGAGGGCCGAGGAGACGCGTGAACACAGCGACCGAAGGCGAATGTGCGTGAGTTTGGTGTGTCGCGTATCCCTGACATTCGTGGAGTGTTGTCTGTGTGGCGCACTCGCAGCTGGACGCGTGTCAGATCGAGGATGGAGAGTAATTGGGAGAAGGGGCGTGACTCCCCCCGGTCTACCTGGGAATGGGAATCACCCGCTCTCCATCCGCGCCTGCGCACGACCCCGCTACCTGCCGGATGCTGCCGGACCCGGCGGGTGCTGTCCACCCCTCTTCGGTGCTGATCGTTTTTGTGTGTCGGTTGACCGCTGCTTTATTGCTGCTTTTTGCGTCACAGCAAAGACATTTTGGCGGCGTGAGGCATCTTTTCCTTGGAGCATGTGGTAACCCTGTCCATATGCCTTCTCTCCTCCTCTTCCTCACGACCCCCACCAGGGCCAGACTGGGACAAAAATTTGCTCTTGCATTTTGGCCCAAACCGGCCCACCACATACAGGCACACACACCGTCTTTTATATGTATACCAACTTGGCATTTATTAATATAACTAGCTGACGGCACTACCATCATCAGTTTGAGGAAGTGACAGAGCCGACATGTCAATTTAAATAAAGAACCAGCCGGCTGCCGATTAACTTTTTTTTTGCATTACTCCAGCACCAAAAGGGGAAGATGTTAAATATGTGATGGATCGAGCCTTTGCCCAATGGGCTGCCGATTTAACAGTCCGTCCCTGACACTCACCCCCGATCAGCTGAGGTTGCCTTTTATTAGTCACGGTTACACTTGCCCCCACTTTCTCTCGGATCAGTTAGCATGGTTCTTGTTGTTACGGTTATGTACACACACATATTCAAGCACATAACTGTAGACATAACCATGCCTATTGTTACTGTATTGACTAATTCTATTATTCAACCATCAATACATTGATTCTTCTATTACTTGGAACTCCAAGGAACTCCAAAAACCAGTGATGAATTAGTTTGAAAGGTTTTGCCAAATTGAAGCACAACAACATGCCAAGATTATAACAGAGGAGTGGTTTAATAAACATGTGGGTGAGCTTGTAAAGTTTAATGCCAAGATTAATGTTGAGGCACAAGCAATAAACTGAGAGGGTTTGATCCAGGAATAGTCCGCTAAGTGTTGACACCAGTTATGTTTAGTTAATTATAGAAGTTGCGTAATTTGAAGTTGCCACCCCCAGGGATTAAGCTTTAAATATGAGAGGTTTTGACATACTTGCCTGTATTAGCTTCTGCCTAATCCTTAATAGTCGCTCCTTAGTCCTGTATATTTTGGAACACACATCTTTTTAGTTCTATGTATTCAAAAGTACTTGTATTTTACGAGGAACTGCTGATCAGATGTGTAATTCAGAGCCTTAAATGGGTGTGAAAAAATGTCAGCGTGGATAAGCATTATTTTTAAAATCAGCATTAGTTGTTCATGTGACACAATGGGGAAAAAGTCCTCTAGAACATCAGTATAGAAAGTATTAAACTTTAGAATGTAATCAAAAAGTGGTGATTTTTATTTGAGTGATTGTCATTGTGAACGCACCACAACGGAATGTGACTTCTGCATTTGACTCATCTGTGAAGGAGCGATGGGCAATGCTTGGGTATGGTACCTTGCTCCTAAGTACTTCAGTGGTACATTTATCAGTCTGGGACTTAAACCAGGGACCCTCCTATCACAAGGCCAATTCCCTAACCGTTATACTACCTACTGCTTGTTGTATTTAACTTTCAAAGCCTGAATGTTCACAGAGCTGGGTGGTGTTCTAGTGGTAGGATGCTCACCTCTGGACCAAGCAGTCATGGGTTCAAATCCTGTCTCCAGCACTATCACCACTGGTTCTCTAAGTAAGAGCCTTAACCCCAAGTTGCTCCAGGGAACCTATTCCTTTATTTAAGAAATGAAAGTCAAGATTCAAGGTTCTTTATTTGTCATGTACATGGTACAACATGTAGTGAAACATACCCTGAACGATCCAAAGACTGTCCAAATAAAAAAATAGAATTTAGAATTTAAAAAAGTTAAGCTATAAAGCTTACAATAAATTAACAAGTAAGAATAAAATATATATACATACAAATATAGAAAATCTTTAGGTTATACTGCAGTGAGTGACTGTAGAAACTATGTATTTAACGTGCAGTGTGTGTTGCAGATAAACAAATACACATACAGTCCTTTAAGGCAGATGAGTGGTAATTTAAGCAAAAAGCGTAAATGTGCAAATAAACATAGTGTGTATTGGCAGGTTGAAGAGTTTATGTGAATCTGTGTTATATTACGAACGTAGTGGTGTCATGTTCTGGTTAAGAAGTCTCATGGCATAAGAATAGAAGCTCCTCCTGAGTCTCTCTGTTTTTGCCATAATACTCCTAAATCGTTTGCCTGATTTCAGCAGCTCAAACACACACAGTTCCTGGGGGTGAGACAAGTCTCTGATAATCCTGATTGCTCAGCTCCGGCATCTCCTGGTGTAAATGTCCTGTAGAGACGATAGAGCAGGTCTGGTACAGTGCTCTGCTCCTCCAATCACTCTCTGCAGTCCCTTTATGTCCAGTACACAGCTATTTCCATACCAGGATGTGATGTTCTGGGTCAGGGCATTTTCCACAGCACTGTAGTAAAAAGTCCTCAGGTCCCTGGAGAGACCCAAAACTTCCTCAGCTGTCTCAGGTGGTAAAGACGCTGCCTCGCCTAACTGGACTGGGCTGGGATGTGTTCAGTCCATGTGAGTCCCGTTGATAGAGTGAGCAGTAGGAGCGCTCCATGCTCCTGCTGACTTCCACCACCAACTCCTTGGTCTTGCAGACGTTAAGCTGGAGCAAGTTCCTCTGGCACCACGATGTCAGGTTCTCCACTTCCTTCTTGTAGGCTGCCTCATCGTTGTTGGAGCAGCACTGTGTCGTCAGCAAATTTGATGATGGAGTTGGAGCTGTGTGTGTCCATTCAGTCTCTAATGTAGAGTGTGTAGAGCAGAGGGCTGAGCACGCATACTTGAGGAGCTCCTGTCTTGAGTGTGAAGGTGTTGGAGACACGCCACCTTCTCTTATCACCTGAGGTCTGCCTGTGAGGAAGTCGAAGACCCGGAACAGTGGGTCTTTTAAAGCAGGTTGGGACCACAGAGACTTGTTGAAGACGGACATGAAGACTCTGGTCAGTTGGTTGGCGTAGCAGACGCCCTGAGACGCTGTCTAGTCCCAGTGATTTCCTGGTGTTCATTCGCTGCAAGGCCTTCCACACACGATGCTGTCACTGTGCCCTGCTAGCAGGCTGTGGCTAGTGTTAGCCGTGTGACTGGCGCTAGAGCGGTTAGCTTTGAATGTGTTGAGTTTGTTGGCAAATCGAAGAGTTTGAGTCGTCACTTGAAGCCACGGTAGATTTGCTTTTAAAGTCTGTGATTGAGCATAGTCTGTGCCGCAGTCCACGAGCTTCGCTTCATTAAAGCCCCTCACCACAATGAGCGCTGTTTGTTTTGTTTCACACTTAGCACATGGTGTAGTTCTGCCTGCAGCCTTGGAAGCTGAGGTGTGAATGGCTGAATGCAGTTGTCACTGGTGTTGTGGTGGTTTGGCTCTTGTTTTCCTCTTAGCGATGTTCCTCACTGCAAGATTTAGTAACTGGTAGCGCTTATCGTGTTGAGGCACGTTAACACCTCTGTATAGGGCGATACTTGTAAAGCAAACACAACACAAAAACATTCATTTAAGTGTTACCTTTTAAACTACGCCAGTTTTGTGTACAGCTGAGGATCAGATGCAAGTTAAGGGCTGGGAACTCTACAGAAAAGTCTTCAAGCTTCATATTTAAAAATGACTTTTTGGAAGACGTGTTTAGACACAAACAGACATTTTTGGTGTTTCAGGTGTTTGGGTGTTTGGATTAGTGACTCTAAATGTATTGTATATGTGTGCTGCAGCAGATAAAATAGACAACCTGCATGTTTGCACTCTCATTCACAACTTAAAAGCATAAGACGACAGTGTCAAGTTGCCGGTTGCTGCCAAGATCCGCTCTTGGCTGTGGGTCAGCCGTTGCTTCTAATAAGCGATGAATTGTCTGTCGAACTTTGGATGTTGATGAGTTAATGATGAGGTGCTATCTTTAGAATATGTTCCCCACAGTAATTTGAATTTGATTTAATATTTAGTTAATTTAATTCATGTTGTGGCGGTACGGTGGTGCAGTGGTTAGCGCCGCCGTCTTACAGCGAGAGGGTCCTGGGCTCAATGCCCGGGCCCCAGGGCCTTTTTGTGTGGAGTTTGCACGCTCTCCTGCATGTTTGTGCCCTGGTTTCCTACCACAGTCCTAAAAACATGAAATGTAGGTTGAGTGGCGTCTCTAAATTAGCCCCGTAAGGTGTGACTGTGTGAGTGTGTGCCCTGCGGGGTGCCGGTGCCTGCCCAGGGTTGGTCCCCACCCTGCAGTTTGGACAATGAATGAATGAATAATTCATGTTGTCAATTCTTTAATAAGTATTTGTGTTGCGGTTGTCCTCCTGCACATGTTGTTGTTGAACAGGTGAATCAGGAGTGTTTATTTGTTCTGAATAGTAGACTATATTTAGCCTACTTATTAGACATCTGAATTTCTGCACACATGCATTTTAATGACACTGAAAAGAGAAAACATTTTCATTCTGTCAGAGAATGTGGGGCGTATGTAAATTCACCACAAATCCGGCTTCAGTTGAGAGTTTGTTGATTTTTGTCATCCCATAATGCTGACTTTAAACAGGTTGAGTTCAGGTTGTGTTTACAGTTAGGAATGCAGATTCACAGTCACATCAGAATCGGACAGTAAGTGCTTTTGGTAAAGTCCTCTGCGTCGGATCGATGCTTTGATTTGCCCGATATTTTATCACACATTTTATGTACGTGGGAAAGGTAGCGCTTGTGCCAGGCATGCCCAAAGTCCGAGGTGGGATTTTATACGGCCTGCGTCTTCTGTCTTAAAATATATGGTGTTATTTTGTGCCAAAATTCAGAGCATTCAGTGCAACTTTGGTTAAAACAGCATGTTCTGAAAGGGGCTGAAATAGAGGAGTAAAGAGCAGATGAAAATGCCTA
The DNA here is from genome assembly GCA_032718565.1 of Distichodus sexfasciatus. Classification (NCBI taxonomy): domain Eukaryota; kingdom Metazoa; phylum Chordata; class Actinopteri; order Characiformes; family Distichodontidae; genus Distichodus; species Distichodus sexfasciatus. Next base: position 1,317,082 of record JAVGVS010000105.1, on the reverse strand, counting down.
ATCTGAGAGGGATTTACAGCAGGCTGCTTCAGAAACATGTTTAGTGGAACTCATAGACCTGTTTTAACTTGTGGAGAAAATGTAGAATATGGGAGTTTTAAAAGGTATCGCCAGATGTAAGTAGGAAAATATCGGATACCAGCATCGGCAAATAATTCCCATATCGTGCATCTCTATTTACAGTATGATTCCATTACTTCCTGAGTTGGCCTGTCTTAGTTTATTTATTTAATCCTTTTTTTAATTAATGACGAACAGAAGCCGGTCCATAATGTAGCGTAAAGGCTGAAATATACTTGCTGTTAACTACGTACGTACAGCCGCGCTCCGTATCCTGCGTTCTTTGCATCTTTTTTTGTGCACGTACTCAAAAATGAACGGAACGTATACGGAGGTGCAATACCGGCGTAATTTATAGGGGGCAGTGTTGCGAGATCTGCACTGTCTCTCACTGGAAAAACCAGAGAAAAGAATTCCCCGTTTTGCTGACGAGATCTATTAAGTGGTGGAACGTACCGTCTCCGCGATTTTCGTTTTCTTCTCCGGTGCCGTCAGTATGATGAAGTTAACGCTTCTTCCACTGAAGACATGTTTGTTTGGAATAACAGACGACGATTTTAAGATACAGGTCTTCATTCATTTATTAGGTTTGCAGCCTCGACACTGACCCCTGGTGGTAAGGAGTACACCCTACAGATGACCACGCACAGTACAGACGTACGCAAGTGTATCAGTACAAACGTTAACAACGCAACTGTGTACGGATACGCATACGTAGATCACAGCAGGTATATTCCAGCAAGTAAATACAATTAATATCTACATACAGTCAGGTATCTACAACGCTTAACTTTCAGCTGTCTTGAATATTTCTTGCCATATCATTATCATTTTTATTTGGCAAATAGATTAAATTCCAAGTCTGTGAGTTGTTCGGTTCATAGAAAAGTATGTTTGCAACACCTCTTGTTTGTGATTGGTCAGTACATTTGCAGGTCATTTCCTTTCGCGGATGTTAGTTTTGGAAATTACGCAATGTATTGTCATATTATGTGAAGAAGTTTCAGTCGCATTGCAATGTCCCTCTTAACACAGAGGCCATGTTTCATCTTTAAGGTATTTAATAAGATTATATAACAAGTCGTTAATGACGTTATATGAATGCCCTCGATTAAAATATTCCGTAACCTCATCCATCCTTTCTACAGTGAACTATACGCAATAAGAATGAGGAAGGGACTGTGGCAAGTGACGTGTGTGCTGTCCAGTCACAACCAAGAAGTGTGGTCCTACCTTTTCCCTTTTGTGAAATGTCGTTGTGTTTCCTAAAGTGTCTTTTTCTTTTGGCCTTTAGGGCCAGCGTAGTAAAGGGCTTTGGTCAGTGTCTGTCATTACTGTAGTTGAGTTGTTGTAAATGTGAAATTCTCAAGGCTGCATGTTCTTAACAACAATAATTATAGATTTAGTCAAAGATGATGTTTTTATTCAGTTGTCCTGTAGTGCTGCTCGGAAATCAACCAGACTTTTCAGTGACTAGAATGTTAAAGGCCGCTTAAGGTTCCCGCCTTATTAATGACTTTCATTGAGGGATATGATTTGTGTCCACATGTGGGAATGATGAAATTGCACTGTTGTGCTAATCCTTTGTTACCTGCCTGAGCTTGGTGCTCTTGATGAACTGATATTCTAAGAAGAGAAAGCAGTAGTAGTTCCCAATATCTGTTCATCACTGACATTTAATAGGACAGTAATCAGTTACATGTAATACAGTGACCTCAGATTAATCATTTTTTTTGTTCAATATTTATACAGATGTCAAATTTAATACAACTGTAGAAATGGTATTGAGTGACTCTTGGTAAACCTTAGTAATTGTGACCCTCCACGGCAAAACCAGTCGCTTGTCGCAAATTTTCAAAATTGAGTTATGATGTTTTCATGAAAGGGCATAAATCAAGCTTCAAAACGATACCTATATGACGACATATGTCTGAGATATCAACATTCAAAGGAGTCGGGTTTCTCCTGTCACGCCAAGTGAGAAACGGAGAAATCTGCCTTTGAAGTTGACTATCAACACTCGGGCGGCGCTTAGTGCGATTAATGACTACGTTTGCATTACGCTAGCCTCTGCATTCACAGCCACCACCGGATAGCCTACCTGCGTTAGGTTAGCAACTGAACTCAGGAGGCGGAGGAGATGGATTCGAGGAAATATCTTCATAGCTAGTCAACCAGTGGATTTAAGCGTAAATATTGAAATTAAATGGTCAAAACACAAACTTTTAACATTCTGCTGGGTAAGATTCCTCACCTCAAAGAAAGTCAGATTTTGGGATGGAGGGTAAGTTTTTCAGTGAAATTTGTTACAACAGTACAGTATAGACCTTCCACTGTTTCAGCTAAACTAAAAATCAACATTTACCCATAACATAGCTTCGTTTTCACCGAAACCTCACGTTGTGACAAGCGACTGGTTTTGCCGTGGAGGGTCATATATAGTCAACAGTTTGACAGTGCAGATTTTCACATTCCAGCTTTAGTTCTGTCAGTGTAAAACTAGATCATCTAGTACATGAAACAGTCTGCAGACCTGCATGGGACTTGCATTAAACACCGACACCGATAATCGGCCCGGAAGGTAGTCGGTCAACCCTTGTTTTTTACCCTGAAATTATAAGACTGGTACTGGAGTAGAGGTTGGGTGAGGGTAGAGCAAACATTACCTAAAGGATCTGTGTGGACGGTCACATCCAGCTCACCACTAGGACTCTGCCAAAGCATGTCCAGTCATTCAACAGCAGCTGAAGCGGATTCATGGATGGTAGTTATTTTTTCCATTTACGATATCCAAATCTGTATCTGGAAACTTCCATAGAGCAACAGTGGTTATTCTCCTTGCAGGTTAGGGTGCTGAAATTAGATTCAAGATTCAAGTTTCTTTATTTGTCACATGCAAGTTATACAGGTACAACATGCAGTGAAATGTATCCTGATCCGCTCTTTTAACTGTGCAATAGACAAGAAGAAAAAAAAACAGAGACGCAATACAACCTTACAAACAAATACTAACTTAAATACGGAGGTTGGGGTAACAGAACAAAAATAAACTATATACTACTATATTATGCAATAAGGAATATAAAGTTACATTCAATGAATCACATAATCGATGCATCTCAATGCAGACGTGGACAATTCTACAACAATGAAGTGGCAGACCATAATCAACTATAGTATAATACATTTTTGGTGATTTTCTAGCTGCGGCATGAATATTCTATTTTAAAAGCGTTCCTGGTAGTAACCGTGGCTGCCCGGTCTGCGCTCCATGCCCGGTCTGCGTGCAAATTGATTAGAGATATCGCATTGGATCAAATCCTTGACATTTTAATTGTAATTTAATTAAATTGCGAGACCAGTCAAGGTTCACACCTCTATTAGAAGTGTGAGGTGAATGACAAATCACAAATTATAGATGGGAGAAGAATTTATTCCATGTTCTATGAAGAGGATGATAAGCCGTCATCTGCTTGTGTTTAACAGCAAGGTTGAAGGCTGTTTGAAGGCTAAAACAGACCACAGTGTATCTTAGAAATGTGAAAGTGAGTGATTATTTGTCATTGTGAACACACCATAGCACAGCACACAGTGCACCACAACTAAATGTGACCTCTGCATTTAACCCATCCGTGGAGGAGCAGTGGACAGCTAACAAGTGCCTGAGCAGCAGTGCTTGGGGACGGTACCTTGCTCATGAGAGTACCTCAGTGGTAACACCCGGCCCTGCATATGATGGCAGGCCTCCCTCTCTGCGTTCATGGCCTGGCCGCCCCACTGTGCCATCACAGCTGCAGTAGCCACCCCCGCTGCACATTTTAACATCTTAGTAGCTGAGATGAGGACGTGTCTCATACCATACACTCTGCAGTTGGTTCAGAAAGTCCTGCCTTCTCCCATGGCCAGAGAAGACACAAACAAACCAGATGGCTCGTGTTGGCCGGGCTTCCCCACCTGGCTGCCAGAGAGTGTGAGACTTCACATACGACTTTAGACAGAAGCCAGCAGACACGTGCCTGTATGGAGCTGGCTAAGAGCGTTAAGGGCAAGGCGTGGGCGGTATGAAATTCTGACGGTATGATGAGCAGAAATATCACGGTACTGTGAGTACACCCCTGGAATTTGATTTAATTTGATGATATTCCACTATGGATTTGGGTTTGACCTGCCAGTTGAGAAAATAATGCAAAAAATGACCTTGACATTAGCTTGGGCCCCATTCTCCTACTTGTTCGCCGTCATGACATGATTAAATGGAGGCAAGAAAGAGATGGTCCTGATAGTCGCGCACACACACACACACACACACAAACACAGAGACAGATAGATGTCTGCATGTGAAGGTGAGCCACAGTAACAGTGTTTGGCTGCGCAGCTGCAGTTATAGTGGTGTCAGTAAATGTGTGAGTGGTGTGCGGCTGCATGGTTTCTGTGTGATTGTCGTACATGTATGTGGAATTTTGTGTGCTCCACTAACCTAGACTAATTACTCTAACCTTATTACGCTGTGCTGCCGGAGTGTGGCTCTGTTTAAGTCTTGTTATTAGATTTAGGGATGTACTCATGCCATGTCAAATCTCCGGAGCGTGACACTGCTGGTATTATTTCACATTTAATTGCTCTTCAGGGTGTGCTATATTTAGCTCTAGCCTCCTAAGCTGTTTGTTATGCTGTTTTACTTTGGCATCTTAAATCACTGCAATACGTGTGCACTCACTCACTCACTCACTCACTCACTCACTCACACACTCACTCCCACACACTCACACACACTCACCCTCCCACACACACTCACTCCCACACACTCACACACACACACACTCACTCACTCACTCACCTCACTCACACACTCCACACTCACTCCCTACTCACTCCTCCTTTCCTCACTCACACACTCACTCACTCACTCACTCACTCACTCACACACACACTCACTCACTCCCTCCACCTCACTCACTCCCCTCCCCTCCTCCTCACACACTCCTCCCTCCCTACTCCTCCTCCTCCTCCACTCACACTCCACTCCCCTCACTCTCCTCCTCACACTCACACACTGCCTCACTTACACACTCACTCACTCACTCACTCCCTCACTCACTCACTCCCTCCCTCCCTCACTCACTCACTCACACACTCACTCACCTGCCTCCCTCCCTCCTCCCTCCCTCCCCCTCCTCCCCTCACTCACTCACTCACTCACACACTCACCTCTGCTCACTCCTCCTCCACTCACACACTCCACACTCCCACACTCACCACACTCCCCCTCACTCCCCACACCTCCACACACTCACACTCCACTCACACACTCACACCTCACTCACTCACTCCTCACACACTCACTCTCCTCCCTCACTCCTCCCTTTCCTCCTCCACTCACTCACACTCACTCACTCCTCCCTCCACACACTCACTCCACTCCCTCCCTCCTGCCACACTCACTCACTCACTCCTCACTCCCACACTCACTCACTTTCCCACTCACTCACTCACTCACTCACACACTGCTCACTCACTCACCTCACACTCCTCACTCACTCACACACTCACTCCTCACTCACTCACTCACTCCCTCCACACTCACTCACTCACTCCCACACACTCACTCACTCCTCACTCACACTCACTCACTCCACACTCACTCACTCACTCCCTCCACACTCACTCACTCCCCTCCCCTCCCACTCACACTCCTCTTTCACTCCTCCTCCACACCTCCCCTCCCACACACACACTCACTCCCTCACACACTCCCTCACACACACACAGAGTCACTCACACACTCACACACTCACTCACACACACACTCCCCTCCCTCCACACTCCCTCCTCCTCCCTCACTCCACTCCCTCCCCCTCCCCACTCCCCCCCCTCACTCCCACACACTCACACACTCCTCCCTCCACACACTCCTCCACTCCCACTCACTCACTCCTCCACACACTCACTCACTCACTCCCACCCCTCACCTCCTCACCCCTCACTCACTCCACTCTCCCTCCCTCCCCTCCACACACTCACTCACACACTCCACACACTCACTCCACCCCTCACCTCCTCCCTCCTCCCCACACCTCCCTCCTCCTCCACTCCTCCACTCCCTCCTCACACACTCCCTCACTCACTCACACTCACTCACTCACTCACTCCTCACACACTCACTCCTCACCACACACACCTCACTCACTCACACACTCACTCACTCCCACTCTCACTCACACACTCACTCACACACACACACTCCTCACTCACTCACTCACTCCTCACCTCCACTCCCTCCTCCTCCCTCCTCCCACTCCCTCCACACCCTCTCACTCCCCTCCCACACACTCACACTCCCACTCCTTTCCACACACACTCCTTTCCTCCACTCACACACTCCCCACTCACACACTCACTCACTCACCTCACACACTCACACTCACTCCTCCCTCCCACTCACTCCCCCTCCCTCCTCCCCCACACTCCTCCCTCCCTCACTCCTCCCACTCACCTCCTCCCACCTCACACACTCACACACTCACTCACACACTCACTCACTCACACACTCCCTCACACACTCCCTCACACACACACAGAGTCACTCACACACTCACTCACACTCCTCACTCCCTCACTCCACACTCCCACACACTCCCCACACTCACTCCTCCCTCCACTCACTCACTCCTCACACACACACTCACTCACACTCCCCACTCACTCCTCCTCCCACACACACACACACTCACTCCCTCCCTCCTCCTTTCCTCCCTCACTTTCCCTCCCCACCTCACTCCCTCACACCTCCCTCCTCCCTCCACACACTCCTCACTCACACCTCCACACACACACACACTCCTCCTCCTCCACACACACTCACTTTCCACACTACTCACTCACTCACTCCTCCACTCCCTCACACACTCACTCCTCCACACACTCCCCCCTCCTCCCTCCCACTCACACTCCTCCCTCCTCCTCACTCCCTCACTCACACCTCCTCCCTCCTCCCACACACACACACACACACACACACTCCCACTCACTCCCACTCCCACCCCTCCCTCACACACTCACTCCTCCTCACTCACTCACTCCTTTCCTCCCACACTCCCACTCCCTGCTCACTCACTCCCTCCCTCCCCACTCCTCCACACCTCACACACTCCTCACACACTCACTCACCTCCCTCCTCACTCCACACACTCACACACTCACTCACTCTTACCTCCACCCCACCTCCTCCTCCTCCTCCTCCCACACCTCCAACCTCCACTCCTCCTCCACACACTCACACCTCCACTCACACACTCACACACTCCCTCCTCACTCCCACTCACTCCCTCCTCCCTCCACTCACTCACACCTCCACACTCACACACCTCACACTCCCACACTCCCTCACTCACTCCCACACTCCCACTCCACACCTCACTCACTCCTCCCCTCACACACTCACTCACTCCTCCACTCCTCACACCTCCACTGCTCCTCTCCTCACTCCTCCCCTCCTCACTCCTCCACTCCTCACCTCACACTCCCTCCCACACTCCTCCCTCCCTCCCTCACTCCTCACCCCTCCCTCCCTCCACACACTCACACCTCCTCCTCCCTCCCACCCCTCCACTCACTCCCTCCCTCCTACCTCCCCTCCCTCCCTCACTCACTCACACCTCACTCCCCACACTCCTCCGTCCTTTACTCACTCACTCCCTCCCTCACTCACTCCCTACACACTCCCTCCCTACACTCCTCACTCCTCCCACACTCCTCCCACTCCACACTCACTCCTCACTCCCTCCCTCCTCCCTCCTCCTCCCCACACTGCTCACTCCCTCACTCCCCACACACTCCTCCACTCACTCCTCACCTCTCCCTCACACTCCTCCTCCCTCCCTCTCCTCCTCACACACTCACTCCACTCCTCCTCCTCCCTCTCCCCTCACTCCCCCTCCCTCACACACACACACTCCCTCCCACACTCCCCTCCCACTCACTCCACTCCACACTCACTCTACACACACACACTCACTCACTCACTACACATACTCACACACACTCACACTGCACACACTCCACACTCACTCCCACTCACTCCCACACTGCTCACTCACTCACTCCTCCCCCTCACACACCTCCTCCTCCCTCCTCACTCACTCCCTCCTCCTCACACACTCACCTCCACTCCTCCACTCCCCACTCCCACCCCTCACTCCCTCCCCACACTCCACTCACCTCCCACTCAAAGCACCTCACTCACTCCTCACTCACACACTCACACTCCTCCCTCCTCCCCACCTCACACTCACTCACTCACTCCTCCACCTCCCTTTCCTCCTCCTCCCACTCACACACACTCACTCACACACACACACACTCCTCACTCCACTCACTCCACACTCACTCCCTCCTCCTCCCTCCTCCTCCACACACTCCTCCACACCTCCTCCTCCTCACACACACTCACCTCACTCACACACACACACACTCACTCACTCACCTCCACACACTCCTCCTCCACACACACACTCCTCCTCACTCCCTCACTCACTCACTCCCGCTCACTCACTCCCCTGATTCTCTGACTCTTTGTTTTACTAGGTGACATGTGTGTGTGTGTGTGTGTGTATGAAATTACAGAAGAAGTGTCTGGTTTATGGTAAGAATATGTTGCAAAAGCAGTTAACGCTCGAGTTTTAAACAAGTAGTGGTGTCCGACTGTGTCGGATTTGTATCATATTGGCAGATATCCAAATTTACAATATCAGTATCGTATCAGACGTAAAAGTGGTATCGTGCCATGTTTAATATGCATTACATTTTGTAAACTGCTTTTGATTCATTGTGATTGTTTTGTTGATCTGCTACAGTCAAACGGGAAAAGTAACACAAAACAGAAGTCTGGAAACAAATTCGTATATATTGAATGCATTGAATCATATGGACCATAGATCAATTTTTGAACAAGATGAATTGTGAGATTTTCTGGATTATGCGCCCCCATAAACGCGTGGCAAATAAAAGCGAGTGTCCATTAACCATCACGTCGACTATACACTGTGTAACTGTTACCAAGTTCTGTTACCTGTGGACTGAAGCTCGTTTTTCTCCTCTGTGCTTATTCAGTTCTGCTTTACCTAAAATGAGACGAGCTAAAATTGGCTGGGATCTTGCTCTTCAGCTCTGGCTTTTTTTGGACTAAACTGTGATATTTTTAATGACAGAATAGGCAGCGTCAGTACGCGCTTCCCAGGAGCTGGAAACTGGTTGGCCGTCTAATTTCAGTCAGGTTCTCCTCAGTGTCATGGTTGTCCACGAGTGGCTGTCCAAGTGCTGTCAGTGATGGTGCAGATGAATAGTTGAAGTCCGGCTTTATCCAGGACATGGTCCGGCTATAAATCAGCAGATAATGTAACATGGCCATTAATCATAGATTCCCCTGAACCCTCTCCATGCTTTCTTACACATGTACTCTCTCTCTCACACACACACACTCACACACACACGGGCTGGGTTCAAAAAAACGATTCACCGATCAATATCGATTCGTTTAATCGATGTCGGTTAAAGTCGCCAGATGGAATCTTCCTGCGGCTATGCACTACTTCGCGTGACCGCTGAAACTATAAGCGTGAGACCAAGCGCAACCAAACCAAATAGAGCCATGGCTGAAGCTGCTCGCTCCGTCACCGTCGGCCTAAAGGCTGATGTTTGGTAACGGCGCCGGTTTAAAACAAGTTATTTTTATAACCAAAGCAAAACTAGTATTGACATAAAAGAAATCCTCTAAATAAATCCATATCCAGATCGAATCAAAATTAAGATCGGATCATGACCTTAATGAATCGGTTTGAATCGATTCAGAAATCAACAGCGATACCCAGCTAACACCCACACCCACAAAACGGCCGCCCCAGTGCTGATCCCGTCTGCATTTCCATGTTTCCTGCAGGTTTATGTGGATCTTGAATGGATTTAACTGATGAAATGGAAACAAAGACAAAGTAAAACATGTTTATTTCATGTTGGTTTCAGGTCTTTGTAATTGAAAAGTATTTTTGAACCCAGTCACTGGACACTTACAAGTCACTGTATTTCTAGGGTTAGCGTTTAATTCACTTCAAACGAACCCAAATTCATTTCCTCCCTTGGTTTCAGACCTTTTGGCACCTTACAAAGCGTGCGAGACCCAGCTGAGGTTCAGTTTAAACCAACTATAAAAGCAGTCCGACCTCAGTCACCCAGTTGCAAGCATGCATTTTGGATTAACAGACTCCTTGACGTGGGAAATGATTGTTTGTGTAAGTACACAACACACACAGGCGTGGATAGCCATTGATAGAAATGAGCCGCGGGTTAACGTGGAGCTCCGAGGAGAGCTCTCCTTCACGGCCGTCTTTAGCATTGCATCAAACATTTTGAGATGCTCAAACATTTGTAACTGTATAAACCATATCACTATAAGGACGAGGAGAACAGCACAGATCTCCATGAGTGTGTGCTTTCACTTTGGGCTTCCTGCTTTACCCTGACCCACACACTTCTGTCCACTGGTTGAATGAAGCGCACACACACGGTTTTGTTATAAATTCTGCTCCACCTGCAGTGCCTACCATGTGAAAGGAAGAAAGTAAACATTTTATTTGATCCAGACCAAAGCAAGGAAACGGACTTTCCTTTAGTGCGGTTTAAGTCCAGACCAGTGTTGAGGGTTACGTCAGTACAGGCATCTGCTAAATATTTGCTAAATCAATATGCTGACAGTGACTATCTGCTGTTGTGAGCCCTAAAGCGAGCAGCTGAAAGAGGAACAAGGGAAAGAATTGGGGTTAAAATTAGAGTTGAACCGATATAGTTTTTTACTTCTCCATATAAATAGTTACATTTTAACAATATTTTAATTTAACTTTCATTCATATTGAATAAACATTTTAGTAACATTATAAAACTGTAAGAGCTTATTTAATATTCCAAATGGAAAACAGCAGGTTGTGAGTGAAAAGCAAAAGCTGATCAAGCGTTTTCTCACTTAACCTAGATCTGGTGTGACGTGTATGTAATCAAGAGAGTGTTGTGGGGCGGATGTTAAATACAAACGTCGAGGTGAGAAAAGAGAGCGGCAGTGATGGAACCACGCCTTGAACACGATACTGATAATCAGCAAGATGCCTGGCCTCCAGCCGATGTCGTCCGGCCTTGATTAAAGGTGGGGTGATGGGGAGTCCTCCGCGGCGGTGATCATTTGTCGAGTGTAGACACAGCACAGCACGAAATTGCACCACAGTGAAATCCTGACCTCTCCATTTTGACCCATCATGAAGGAGCAGTGGGCAGCTGACATCGGCAGCGGCCAGGGAGCAGTGCCTGGGGACGATACCTTGCTCATAAGTACCTCAGTGGTACCTTTACCAGTCCTGGTTTACACCCGTCGACCTTCCCATCACTGGGCCAACACCCTACCGTTACCGCTAGGGGTCCCCAAGCAGGGGTTTTAAAGTCTTTTTTTATTGGTCATGGCTTTTTAGTAGCATGTTTATTTTATCTGTGGCTCGTAGGTGACAGTAAGGCAGCTCACTTGGTGAATAGATGATATATTATGCACTTTTGTGTTTTGTTACACGTCTCACCCCCAAAACCCGGTCTGCAAAAAAATTGTCTGAAATAAAAATGGTGCGCAGTGGGGTGGGCGATATATGGAATATACTGGATGTATCTCAGCTTGTTCCATGAGCGATGTAATGTGACTATATGGCTGACCATTGATATAAATCCTAACGTTATTGTTGAACAGGCAGCATGTACTTCGCTTTCCAGTTTTGCTTTTCTGCCGCGTCAAAGCAGACAGCTCGCTCCCCCGCCCCTCCACAACTCTCCTAGTACGTGCGCCTTTTGTACTGCTTTCGTGTTTCGCTTCTCTGCTCGCTCCCCCGCCTATGGGGAAATTTCCATGAGCGTAAATTTCAAAGTCGCGAGCGCAAATGTGGCTTCGAAACACAAATGGGTCGAAGTCGCGGTTGTGATAATATTGTGCACAAACTGTATTTTTCCTCTCGAATGTCTTTTTCCTCTCGATGTGTTAAATGTCATCGCGCAAAAAGTAGATGCAAATAATGACTTTCTTGCGCCGAGTGAAATTTCTATGCGGTTTTGAAGGGTAAGTTTGGCAGTTGGAGGAAAGAGGTACAACAACAGGAAGTTGGCTTGCCAGGTTACGGTTTGTCGACCTTATAATTCTAATTTAATGGTTAGGTCTTAAAGTTTTAATAAGCTTGCCAATAGGTATCCTCTTGCCACTTATCTGTCTAATACTCAAAAGTATAAGAAGTTTACTATATTATATACTTTTGGTTTAAAATAAAAGCATTTACTTTGATGGCTTTATTCGTTCATTATATTGGTGTCATTTTTTGCAACATGGCGCTAAATTTATTATTTATACAGTGTCAAGGTATTGAGATATATATAGTGTATCATGATATAGCTTAAAAATATACTTGTATTTTCTTATATCTTCCCAGCCCTAGTGTGCGGTGCCCAGCGTGGGGACGCTGCATTACACTAGCGCGCCCTGGCCTTAATTTTCTGAATCCAGTACTGAATATATGCGGTATATAAAAAGAGCAAGTCTTCCTCTGTTAGCTAAATCTGATAGCACATCTGTCCATTATAAAGGAGATGCAACGAGACATCGTCCAGTCAGTGTCCTCACTTCCTTACTGTTCATATCCACTTTGCAGGATTTTAGTGTCGCAAATATGCACTCTTACAACCTGCTTCCTTACTACTCTGTATACAGACAAACAAACGCAAACATGCATCACATGCTACAGCAGTGCATCGCAAACCAAGATGACCACACTTCTCCACAGATGGAAGACGTGTAATTAATGAAGGTTATTGTTGTGGTTATTGAGACGCATGAGCAAAAAAGTCAAAGTAAACCCTATTGTCATCTCTGCTGTATGCTGTACAGATACATAGAGACGAGACAACGTAGCTCCAGTTTTTACAGTGCAGTAAGTAAATAGGGGCAAGAACAAATAAAGGCACATGGAATAAACAATATATAAATAAATACAAAATATACACTTTAAACTAGACATGGAATATTAAATATAACTTTAAACTAGAACTAGAACTAGAACTGGCTTTGGTAGAGGAGAGACGGATTGGGATGCAGTGTGTACACAAGGTGGAAATTGAGGGTTTTATACTGTGGAGAAGTGCAGGAGGTTAGAAACCGTTTCAATATGCAGATTCTATATCCAGTCTATTGATGCTGTGCAGTAGATGCTGCAGGGTGGTGTTTCTTCTTGTGCAGTGTTGTTTTGAACAGGGACGCACAATAATAACAGAATCATCTCAGAAACAACTGTAATTTACTTCTTTTTCCAGCTGATATTTGATAGCACATTTAGGCTACGTTCACACTGCCAGCCACATCGTTCAATTCCGATTTTTTGCTCAGATGGGATTTGTCTATGTTGACGGTTCACATTCATAACTAGAAGTGACCTGTATCTGACGGTAATGTGAACGCGCCGCTCACCGAAAGCGTCGCATGTACCGTCGGTTTTACGGGTCAACTTCATCACCAGCAACAAAACGTCGCATATCTGTGGGGCGCCTCATGGCATTAAAATGGGCGTTAGTAGCTCGCATGTATCGCACTATGGAGGGCGACAAGCAGTGAATCAGCTGGACCTGAGCAGGTCGAAAGGAAGAATCAAGCCAACTTTACTGTTAGCAAGCTCTCACTCCATTTTACCTTCCAGGCTTTGGTGATGTCAGCGCGTAAACCGTTCAGTCTGGCCGTTCTACATTCCGGGTGGCATGACGCGAATGGGATAAATAACCGGGTTTAGTACATATGAAAGTGGCGGCATAAATCTGATTTGAAAAGATAGACTATACGATAAAGGCATCGTTTGGGTGCTTCAGCATGGCAGTGTGAACGTAAGCTTATTGTACGTGGGAAAGGTAGCGCTAGTGGCGGGTATGTCTGAAGTCTGAGGTGGTATGTTATCTGAGACTTCTTAAAATGGATGATATTTTGTTGCAGTGGAGCGTTCACCAACAAATCCTGTCGTCTGTACGCTCAACTCTGCACATGCATTTTTTTAAACAAACTAAACTGCATGTTTGTCCTAGAAAATGTGGGTTCACACATGGGCTGTGTCGAGCCGTGTGCTAGCACACTTAATAGTATGGTAGGTAAGGTGCTCTTATCATACTCTTCATATTGATATCGTCTGAAACAACGGGGTTGTAATAACACTCTCTACACTAGGTAGTGCACATGGAAGTCACACGCATCTATTTGTGTGTTTTCATGGTCGTGGCTCTTCTGGCTCTTTGTGCACCTCGCTGGGAATGC
>JAVGVS010000105.1:1285163-1295163 GCA_032718565.1 Distichodus sexfasciatus | reverse complement strand
CCAAAAGAACAAATCAAACTGAGATTCTTTCTCTGTCGATCGATTCATAATCCATTATAATTTTCAAATAACATAATGGCACTGGTTACTTTTTCCCCGTCTGTCCTATAGATGGCGCAGTGTTGAAATTGCCCAGGCCTCCTTCGCGGGCATGAAAATGCAGTCAATGTCGCGTACACTTATGCATTACCGCGTGCCGCCGGGATTTTTGTGATATTCACGATGACAAAGCAATACTAAATTCAGCCAATCCCTGCAAATTCGCCGTAAACTTACAATTTTGACATTACACAACTTTTCCGCCAGGTTTTGATGTCGTTGGCGTTTCGCAAATCACTGAGCCATCGTCAGCGAACCCACTTCCTCGTTACGTTTGGAAGACGCAGGAAACTTGTGATTTACCTTCAAAAATAGCTAAATGGTTTGATAGTGATGATAGTGGTTCCGATCTCTTCATTTTAAGTCATTGTTAACAAATATTCATAAAAATCACAACCTCTTTCAACAACTTTGACTTGCTTCCGCAACTTTATTGCAAAAAACACAGCAACTTTCAACACCTTTTTTGAAAAGCTGCGCAAAAATCAGGCATTTTAAGCCACAACAATCTCAAAGAAGCTCTGTGAAATCCCAGAGGGACTGATTACAGTTGGTAAACTACATTTGACTGGTGTGACCTTTTTTGTTGATCTGTTGCAGTCAAATGGGGAAAAGTAACTCAAAACAGCCATCTGGAAACAAATTCATCTATGTATTGAATCGTGAATTGCTTACAAATCATCAGTCTATTTTGAATTGAATTGTGAGCCCAAGAATCAGAATCAAATCGTGAGATTTTCTGAATCGTTGCATCCTAGTCAATGTAATGCTAACCCTGACTATGTTAAAAAATTGGTGGTGCAAGAAAAATCTAATCAAATCGAATCATGATTCTTTCTCTGCTGATTCAGAATCGATTCATGCATTCCAAAAAACCCATTCATATGTTCTCAACTAACGTGATGGCACTAGTTTACTTTTCCCCCTGACACAAGTCTACAACAGAGTCATTTAAGGTCATATTTCCTAAAGATCAGCTCTAACCATGTCCTTTTATTAATCAATAACAAAACAGCCGGTGATACTCTGAAACGTCCCTGCGGGCGCTTGCAGCACTGAAGACAGCAGAAGCCTTTTCCTTTTTGTAACGTGTGAAACTGATTGTTCTTGTTCATGTAAACTCATAAAACATGTCTCACACTACACTACATGATACACCATGTCATATTTGGCTAAAATACAGATATACAACTTACAAATAAAGTAGATGGCGGCTGCTAAAGTGTTACTTATCACACACACGTTAATATGGATTTAATACAGACATCCCAAGTCTCCTGCATGTTGGTAGCGGCTCCTGATGCCCACAAACCAGATCAAATCTCCTGGAATCTAGAGTGAGGAGTGAACAAGAGCCCTTATATCCGCCGATCTGATAAATGAGGGCTGACCTTGAACTCGGCGTGGCGTAAAGGCGGGAGATTTTTATCGCCATAGTTCCACTGTGTGCTCAAAAGGATGCCAGACATTTTAGGACAGAAGGCGCGGGCCGTAGAAAATCCCAGCTCAGACTTCGGACACACCTGGCATAGTAGCTACCTTCTCCCCTCGTGCAAAAATGCTATATAAAAATATAAGCCTGAAAATACTACAGGCAGCTATGCGGATCGGTCTGACTCCATTAAGAACGCAGTGATCGCTGGATTCTGATGTGATTGTGATATTAGTGTGCATCGCTAATATTCACAAAAGTAAAAAGTAGGATATGCAAAGTGCTGTTTCTTGCACTTTCCTCTGCCTCTCTCTTTATCTTTTGTTCTCGTGGTCTGGATTTCTGTTGTGACAAGTCTCGCACTGGACTTGTCAGGGAAATGTCCGCATTAGCTGATTGGCTTTTGAGCCAGAAAGTTTCCCCATTATACCTGCAGTTGTCTTATTTCGGCCCCACAAAACTGAAGTCACTGAGCTATTTTGTTCTGATATATTGGCACAGTGTGTATGGTTGATGGTTTGGCTGCCTGACCAGCTGAGTAATAAATGCCAGCGTCCAAGTGGTGATACAGTATGCTGTCTGACAAGGTCTGATCTGAAGCCAGAGTCTGATTCGCTTAATGGAGGTGAGACATCAGACATGGTGAGATGAGAGGAGAGGGAGCAGCCAGAAGTTAATGACTGTTCACGCACAACACTGATGAATAAAAGCTGTGTATTATTGTGTGTGTGTTATCCTCGTGCTAGAATTTGTCCATGTTTAAGAGATCTTAGGAGTGGCAGTCAAGCGCCAGCCCTCCCACTGTTGGGTAACGTCAGGTGACGTGACTGTGGAATTTCAGTTTTACTAATAGTAGGGTGCATCGATGGTGCTAGGCATAGTGATGCTTTACAGTCTTGGTGTGGGTAAATTTACGGAGAGAGCACACTTTTGTGGAGCTCCTGTGTTGATGGAGACGCGCCTGCCCATTTTAAAACATCTGTTAGAAGCGTGGTTAGTTTAAGCTCTTCTGATCTCCTTATTTCAGCACCAGAAGATGATATGTAGGTGTGTGGGCATTAGGCCTATGTGCAGGAGTGTGTGTTCACAAACAGGATAGCCAGGCTAAAATCCCTCATCCCAAAATCACTCCCATCCCAGTCTGAGAAACATCTCCCCAAACCCCCAATCTTCACACACCAGCGGTTTCCCTGGCAACTGGATTAAAGAGGCCTGCGTGTTTGTGTTCAGCATATTCTCCTTTTAGCTCTCGCCCTCCCTCTCTTTCTGCATTCATTTGTTGATGGAAAATCATCACTCCTATCTGCAGAGGCTTGTCTTCTTTTCACTTTATAATAGTGTATGTATATTTACAGTGTAGTGTGTATGTAAATAATATATATATTAATACCAATTTCTTTATGTCTCTCTCTCTCTCTCTCTATATTTACAGTACTGTGCAAAAGTTTTAGGCAGGTGTGAAAAAATGCTGTAAACAAAGAATGCTTTCAGAAATATAAATAATGATTGTTTATTTTTATCAATTTACAAAATGCAAAGTGAGCAAACAAAAATCTAAATCAAATCAGTATTTGGTGTTACTACCTTTTGCCTTCAAACCAGCATCAATTCTTATAGGTTCACTTGCACAAAGTCAGGGGTTTTGTAGGATTATAGTCATTATATTATTTTGTAGGATTATAGTCATTATATTATTTTGTAGGATTATAGTCATTATATTATTTTGTGGGATTATAGGATTATAGATCTGTGGTTAGTTCTCCAAGATGTTTGGAACAACCTATAGCCGAGTTCCTTCAAAACTGTGTGCAAATTATTACTAGAAAATTTTGAAGGCAAAGGGTGGTCACAACAAATATTGATTTGATTTAGATTTCTCTTTTGTTCATTCACTGCATTTTGTTGATTGATGAAAATAAATGATTAACACTTCCATTTTGAAAGCATTAGAATTAATTATTGAGCGTTGAAATTAATCACATAATCGAAGCATCGCAATGTAGACGTGGACGATTCTGCATTGGTGCAGTACCAGACCATAATTGATGGTATCAGTCCAGTTTCACTATTGAAATCACTTTATTGTAGCATTTAAAATTATTTCTTTGGATTTATTTTTAAAAACATTTTCAGATGATTTGGGCTTCTTTATGAATATAAATAAAATGCAAAGAAACAATCCTGGAGATAAATAGATGGGATGCATCGTGATCGAATCAGATCTTCTTCCACTCGCTGCTTCATAATGTCCGCCCTAACTCTCTGATTGGCTACGTTACACAAGTAGTACCCAATCAACACTGAAGCCATGTTGGCACTCACCACACTCACACCAGCGCTGGCCTTGAAAACAAAGAAGGAGAGCTCCAGCTAGGCTCGGTGTTGGTACAATTCAGCATTTTGCCAGAGATTTTCTCTGCTTTTTGCATATCGGCTCCTACTCGTCCCTGTTAACTAGCCCCATTATCGGCCCCGTCACTGTCATAGTGGCTGGTGGCTTTGCCGTAGGCTGATTAACGTTTTTAACCACAAGATGTTCTTGGAAGCGCTCTAAAACGAAGACGTGTGGGTCATGCTGAATAAGAGTGTCTGCTCAATGCTGTATCTGACCCATTCTGTTTCATTCCCGTGTGTTGTACAGCTTGTATTAAATCTAGATGGCCACTAGAGACCGCTGTAGTTTATGTTTGTGTCATGTCCATATTCAAGTAGTTACACCTTAGTTTCACTGGGAAATGGCAGCAAATTATACCTGAATTGGGTCAGATAATTAGCCATCATCCTGTGATTGTAAACATTTATCATGTAACCTCAGAAAGAATAAAGTCAAAGTCAAAAGTAAACTTTATTGTCATCTCTGCTATATACTGTACAATACAGAGAGGGCGGCATTAGCTCCAGTTTACACAGAACAGCGAAACGAAACGAAGAACAAACATGGCACATGGGAATAAACAATATGTAATATAATACTAAATATAACTTTAAACTAGAACTAGAATTAGATGCAGGATGCAGTATTACTTACAAAAGTGGAAACTGGACTTTCACACTGGATGTGCATAAGGTGTCTTTCAGTTTCAATATGAAAAATTCTATATCAGTCTAGTAATAAAACAGTATCTCTTAAAAAGTCTGACTAACATTTAAATTGGATGAGGTTTGATTGATATTAAAACAGCAGTGGAAAACTAGAGTCTGTCGGATACCTTTCAATAATTTGTGCAGATACAGTCAGTTAGAAGGTGACCAGTGATATGTACATTCAATGTTCAGTGGTTGTGTGAATAAGTAGCAGCACTGCAAAAATTGTGCAAATGTTCTAGCAGTGTTGTAGCAACGGTCATTTGAGGAGGATTACTATTTCAATCGTCTGGCATTAAGTGTGTGCCAGATCAGCAGCAGTTTGGAGTGATGATACTGTACAGTTTGGAAATATAAACATTACTGTTAATTTTTTTTTGTTGTGTGTTTGTTAAATTAAATAAGAAGCTGTACCAAGAGAAAAGCCAAGACTCTGAAGGAAGAAAATTCTCAACATTCCGAGACACTGTTGATCTCATTTTTGTTGTGGAAGGAGTGTGTGCTGATGCACCGTGACAAGAGCCTGGTACCTCTGGCATTGTTCTTTGTGCTCTGGTGTCTTTCAACCTTTACTTATTCTGCTCTCTCACTCTCTCACTCTCTCACTCGGTGTTGCTTTCATGCTCTGTGTTAATGTGACTGAAAACACACTAATGCCTTTTTTTGTTGTGTTGTGTTGTGTGTTTGTGTGTCGCAGGCTTGGAGGCATAATCTCTGCATACAAAATAGTCCCTGATGAGATAGACGAGATCAAGGTAAACCTCAGTCTCTTCTCTCTCTTGGGCTCCCACACACACACACACACACACACTCATATGCAGGTACACGGACATGCACACCCACCAACATTGTTCTGGTAACACTGCCACACAGTGGACAACATCGGGGTTTTCTTGCTTCCTTCACAAGTAGTTTGACCATCGCCTCACACAAATTTGTAACTCCATTTGCTCATTTATCACACAGTGCATGAGGACCTGTTTGTTTGCATAAGGCCCTTTTGACCTTTAGGGCCACCGTTTAGAAGTAACCTAAAACCTACATGAACTGATGCCTAATCTCATGAGTCTACAAAAACTTGCGTGTGTGTGCATTTAGGAAACACTGGTGGACTGGTGCGACGAGAAAGAGCTCAACCTAATCCTGACCACCGGTGGAACTGGTTTCGCCCCCCGAGATGTCACACCAGAGGTACATGGGACCCCATCAGTGTGTGTTTGTGTCCATGTGAGTGTGTGTGCCTGTGACGCGTGTGTGTGCTTACAATCCTAGAAAGTTCTGACGTGAGGTTATGTGAAGTTCTGACGGGTTATGTAACTTATGTAACTAGTACTTAAATTATAGTTCATAGTTTTTACTCAGACGTAGTCTAGATAAGGTGGGGAACAAGTAACACATATTCGCTCTGAATCACCAGCTATTACAAACATGCAAACCTAGAAGTGCAGAGAACATTAGCAGCCACACATGTCACTCTCATTGCACTTGCTTTATGTTCTGGGACTTATTTTCAATCACAGAAAAAGTTGACTTTATATATAGAATGCAAGAGCAAAATGGTGGTGACTAAGAATGTTCAACCTGACTATACAGTAGAGGTGTGACGAGGTGCTCAGCCCACGAGATGAGTCAATAAATGAGACTGGGTTCAGTAAAATGAGATGAGACGAGATTTTAACCCTATTTTAAAGACAACTTCACTGATGAATAGGGTTGGCTACCTTTCACATCTGAGCCGATATCGGTACCGGTACCAGTGTTTCAGTGGGTTTCGATACCTTGCTCTGACTCTGTAGTACCTGGTCTGTATCAACATAATGAACACAGTAATATTTAAAAAAAGCCCCAAACTAGTTTCAAACGTTTCTTATGTTGCAACTACAATATGAATTTATTACAGTTTTATAAAAATATTCCAGAACAGTAACTAAAACAGATAGATCACTGGTCACCTGCAGCTGCTGTGGAACGTGTTGACGGCGTAGATTTGAGGTTCTGTTTCCACCAAACGTGCTTTATTGCCCTGAGAGCGGTCAAAACCTCACTCCCAGAGCACTTTCTCAACGCTTGTTGTTGCTTAGTTACGGAAAGCGTCATCGACCACTTCCGCGTAAGCACCTAGCGCTCTGAACGCTAAAGCTCATAGAATTTGTATAAAAAATAGGCACTGCCAGTGAAAAATCCAACACCGCACACTCATCCACCCGTAAATATATTTTATGTTTAAGGTGTTTCCTCAAGCTGGACGTACTGCTAGCTCCAGTTCTGATTTTGTGTGGTAAATGTTGCATATCTGTGTGGATTTTAGTAACGTGCGGTCACACAGTCAGGCGCTTTCGGCTTGTCGTCATGTTTTCAGATTTTGCAACAATAGCGCATTTAAATTTAACTGCAGTAAATATCTGTTTCTATCCTATTGCTGCTGTAAATGTAAACTGCGTTGAAACGCTGAGACAACTGTTGATTCATTCAAACCTTTCACCCGGTTCTGTATGTCCCGCTCAGCTCGTGAGTGCCGCTGCTGACGAGTGCATGAATGTACCGAAATCTGGCACCGTTTGATTTGACGTGAACAGATACCCGGTCGTACCGATGTCGTTCAGCCTGTACCTTTACCAGTACCGACCTCGGTACCCAACTCTACTGATGAAACGTATGACTGGAATAAGGCCTTTTATTTGACTGAAAGACATAAAAAGTCAACTGCAGAAACTCAAGTGACAGGAACGCTCTCTTGTATGATTCCTCAAGCATCTCTTCACACCATTACTGTGCATCAGCTTCTACTGAAGTTAAAATAATTCTACATTATAAAATGCACATGCTAATTAAAACAAGGTAAAGGCGTAGATTAGGATACCCGCTGAAACAACTACACCTTCAAATAACTCACAACTCGTCTTCTGGGAAAAATGGAAAAATGTGCGTTTGTATTTGGTATATGAACTGGGAACCATACTAGCGCCCTGACTGGAGCCAAACCAGCTTTCTCCAAGCCTGTGATTGGCTGCTTTTTTGGCCACATTAATAACACAGTACCAAGTGGAGCAAGCGTGATGGTGAAGTGCGTATAGACGCCAGATTTTGTTCACAAGAGTTCCGCTGCACGCTCCAAATTTTGGCACAAAAATAACTAGGGATGCACGATAAGGGAATCATTGGCCAATGCCAATATATTTTCACGCTAATAACTGATAAATGAGGAGGGCAGAGTTAAGTGCATAAAGACAAGATATTTTGCTCTCCAAAGTTCCACTGCGCGTTTAGAATTTTGCCACAACTCATGACATTTCTAACACAGCATCAAGTCAAGTGAGCGTGAAAGCAGAGTGGAGCGAGGGCGGAGCATGTCCAGCGTAGTGCACAACAGTTTAAGAAAAAGTCACTTCCTGCACTATGTAGGGCAAGTCAAATAGGGTGCGTTGACTCTTCATGTGCACTACCTAGTGTGTAGAGAGCCATTAAGCTACAACCGCGGCTAGTTCCTGAGATGCATACTACCACATAGAAGAGTACGATAGGAGCACCTTACCTACCATACTATTAAGTGCAGTAGTACACGGCTCGGGACACGGCCCATGTGTGAGCTCACGTTCACTAAGTGAAGCAAACACACAGTTTAGTAGTTAAACATGTTTCACGTGTGCAGCAGAGTTGAGTAAAGACCAGAGATGTTGCTGGTGAACGTTCCACTGCGGGATCAGAATTTAAACACAAAATAACACCAGACATTTTAAGACAGAAGGCGCGGGCCGTATAACATCCCACCTCGGACTCTGGACATGCCTGACACAAGCGCTACCTCTCACACGGACAGTAAACGCAGCAGCAAATATCAGCTGGAAATATCAGCAAAGCTAAGCATTGCTCTGATGACAGTGATGTCAAAAAACCAGTTATAAGCCAATTCCGATATGATTGTGATATTATTTTGCATCCCTAAAAGTAACACCATTCTATTTCATCAGACAGCTTCTCTCCTCTACAAGAAATCATCACATTTTAATATTGCGAGATCTTCTGACATGAGATCTCATCACAGCCCTACTATAGTGTTGTTTTTGTATCAAAATAGCTCATTGATTCAAATGAAATGACTATTACATTATTAAATTATACACTACTTATATATATATATATCTCATGGCAGATGCTTTGTTCTATTTAGAACCCCTGATGGCCCCCAGTTTGGAAACACACCAACCCAATAAAACGTCACGTGAAACTCTGATGTTGAATATGACAGTATAAGCTTCCAGTAATTGTGAACGCAACATTAACTGCTACAATCAAATGAGATAAAGTTGAATTTACTTTCCCGCTTTTCTTGATGCCCTCCACCTCCTGCTGTTTATGCTGTAATATCTCAATATCTTTAAAGCAAAACTATATGCTATGTTCACACCAAGAGCTGCTAAAGATGTAAAATCACCGTCAGATTATTTTTGTTTGCTCTTGTTGACCGTGTGGCTCATCACGTCATTTGACTTTTCGATCTTACTTAAAGGAGCCGCAGGGTAATTGATCAAATTACATCCGAGACCAGGATTACATAAGGTTTTGTAGTTTAGTCAATTTGACAGATGTATTGCACAATAATAGTTCAATATACAAAGCAGCGTTGTACTCAGTCTAGTTTGAATAAGTGTATTTTGATTAAAAATCGAATGAAGATGAATTGAATTGCACTCCATGTGCAGGGAAAGAGAATAGATCTAGATTTGTGACTGGTTTATCTAGATGATCAATCAGATCGTACTAGACAGGGTGCCCTGCGATCGCCACGCACAGCTGTTCACACATCATTTTAGATCAGAACAAAAGGGACCAGAGTTTCCGTGTATGTTCTCTGGGATCCTTGCAAGCCGATTGGCTCCCGGTCGTTTATAGCCGAAACGCGTCATAACTCACTTTAGCTGACTTCAACTTTTTTTTTCCAACTTTGACGCTCGTTGCTTTTCTCGCTCTTGTCGCTTTTGTCACTAGAAAGTCAATTATTACTGGGGATTTTACAGCTTTAGTAGCTCTTGGTGTGGATTTCCAGCTTTACGTAACCGTTTTATTGTGTGTACAGTATGTCTCTTTTCTCTCTTCTTAGGCCACTCGGGAAGTGATAGAGCGTGAAGCTCCGGGGATGGCCCTGGCCATGCTTATGGGATCTCTTAACGTAACGCCACTCGGCATGCTGTCCAGGTGAAAACTCACACCTGCACAAGCACACACGCACATGTACAGTACTGGGCAAAAGTTTTAGGCAGGTGTGAAAAAATGCCGTAAACAAAGAATGCTTTGAGAAATATAAATAATGATTGTTTATTTTTATCAATTTACAAAATGCAAAGTGAGCGAACAAAAGAAAAATCTAAATCAAATCAATATTTGGTG